>JAOBAY020089792.1:0-10194 GCA_025331085.2 Zoanthus sociatus
CCCCCACCCTTATAGTAAGGACCTAAGAGTATTATGGTGGATCAAAATGTCACGCGTAACAATAGAATGTTCAGAAACCAATCATTTCAAGATTGCCAACAGTTTATTACTTACAATACAATTTAACACAACTTTATTAACGTGACCAAACTCTTAGCTAAAATTGTTAGTTTACAGGTTTAGTCACAAAAGATATTTAAAAATATATAAATAATTAAACATGTTTAAAAATATACTACTTATTAAAGTTAATTTTAAAATTTATAAATTATAGGGTTTAAAAACTAGTCATATTGACCAGCCAGATTTGTTTTTGATATGATAATGATGATGATAGATATACAGGTTCGCCCCTCGGGGCTTTTCAGAACCTGTTTACAGAGTTGGGGACAGACAGTTGAGGGTCTTAGAAAGTCCGCTTGAGCGGCTCACATCTTAAGGCGCAACTTGGCAGCCGATAAAAAGTGCCCTCAGTAGAAGAAACAAACCACAACACCGGGATCACAACCCTACTGTTTGCGACAAGTGTGTCAGTGGGTTCTTTTAAGTCTCTCACAGAGAGGTTGAGAGACTGGACCTACGGTTTAACGCCCTTATCCGAGAAGACGCGAAGGTCTAACCTTTTGCTGATGCTATAACAAAGACAGACCTTCTCCTCAATTATTTCAAGACCCTGAGTTTTGGTCCCGGCCGGGAATCGAACCCGAGTCTCCCGCACGATAGACTGGCACCTTACCAACTGGGCTAACCAGGCGGCGGTTATTTGTTTCTTACACTGTTTATGATTACTTATATTTCCGTATTCGTTTGGTAGTTTGTATCGCAAACTGGTCCCTTCATAACTGAGTGTTTTTAGTCCATATGTGGTAGTGTTTACTTTTGATAATGTCAGGATATTATTTCCTCTTTTATTAACTATTGGCATATTGATTCAGACACAATTTGTCATTAACTATATTTTATACACTGTTGTAAGTTTCCTTGTGTTTGATTTTGCATCGTTTGCTGGTCGCATTGTTATAACAACGTTTCATATGGCGTGCTTTTGTTTCTTTAAACACATCCTAGTGATCTTTCATTTAGGCTGTCTAACTTAATAGTTGCATCCTTGCTGCAGAAGTTCCATGTTTCCGCACCGCACAGTAGTTTTTTATAAGAACAACTCTATAAGAACAACTTTATAAGAACAACGAGGCTCAGATTGGCCAAAAATTAAGAACAATTTAAGAACCAGCTCAAACTCAGACTGGAAAAAGTGAAAATATATCTTGTTGAAACTTTACTGAATCTTGTAATTTACGTTCGCAATGTGCACAGTAAAACACAGAAGCACCGTTTCTCATTAACTTTATTATTATATCTATCATTTAATATCAAAGGTTCCTCGTTAATCTTAGATAAATGTACAGAGATCTCCTCATGATACAGAAGATTAGCATTGTTTTTCAATGCCATCTCATCATTTTAAACCGCTTACCCAAATAAGAACAAATTAACAGCAAATTGAGGCTGAAGCAGCCAAAAAATTGATAACAATGAGCCTCGGCAAAATTTACTGGTTCTTATAAAAAAAGGCGTCTATTGCATTATTTTTGCTGCTTATAACCAAGATTTATAAGCTGATACAAACTTTAGTCGTACATCTTAACCTTGATAAGTGAATTGAAGATGGTGAATTTTGAGCTTGGTAGTAAATGTGGAATATGACGCCAGTGTGGGACAAAGAAAAAATCTGAGTCCCCGATAGGATTCGAACTAATAACCTCCCAAACAGCGGGTGGGCGCTCTATCTACTGAGCTACGAGAACTCATGGAGAGCAAGGTCATTAAACTGAGTTCATATGTGACACGCGTCCTGTATCAGGGTTCACACTGAAAATGAGGAATGAATTTCAGTGACTTTTCTATAACTTTTTCATGACCAAATGCCATTTTCCATGACACAGAAATATCAAGAAATCAAAGAACCTACTCCAACACAACAGCCTACTCGCACTTTAATCCAGCTTTTAATGTGAATGAAATTTTAATTCTGAACACTGAAACCCAGTGTAATGTGATTGAACTTAAGGCAAAAAAACCCTCAGATTTGCGAATTTAGTGCAAATTTATCGGCGTTTTCTTGGCACATAAAATTATGTAAAAAATTTATTCACCAACAACTATAGCTCAAGGTAAAATACAATTCCATGACTTTTCTATGAACTTTGCCATTTTCCCAAAATTACATGACTTTCCAAGCCTTAAACATGCATTGTCAAATTCCATGACTGTCTGTGTATGAACCTGTGTAGACTAGTAGAATCAGCACTGCCGAAATCATCATGGGTAGTGATAAGTGAAATAAAGATAGTGAATTTTGAGCTCGGTAACAAATGTGCAAAGGTGAATTATTCAGTAAGACGCGGAATCTTTTCGGGGACTCGGGAGTTTTTTTGCAATTCTAAAAGTTCAAAAGAGTACTTAACCTAAACAATTTATTTACATTTTATTTAAAGGAGGTCCCAGTGATTCTGACCTAGAAATGCAACAGCAGCAACAACAATTGGTGACAGATGAGGCTGCTGTTGCATCATGGGATTCATTGAGAGAGGTATGTGTTTGCAAGTTACAAATCAACTTGCAATTTTCAGGAAGTTCTAAAACTTTTATACCAAGTCCAGTTTGCGACATCTCCAGGGGTACTTTTGATACTTTGCCATATGTCAGTTTGTAGAGTATTGTTTTCCATCCTAACAACATACATTACGAATAAATCGATTTTTTTTTTCGGCTGAGAGCAGTGCAATTTTTTTGTAAAGTCTAGTGCAAGTTAAATTAGTTATTTCATGGAAATTTATTTACAAAATGATCGCTTTTGATTGTACAGTAAATAGAGCTTGTTAAGAGCCAATCAAATCTTTGTTATGTTAGCGTATAAATGCGCAAAGTAAGTTCAAAGTCCAAAGTTTTGATAGTTTATCGACAGAGTTTTGCCAGTGATGCACAACAGAATTTGTGTTGATATGTATGTTATTTTCTCGTTCATGCAACTTGAAAATAAATTGCATTTGTGAGTTTTCCAAAAAACTGAAATTGCTTTCGTCCTACCAGGGTCCGCGGAGCTAAAAGGAAGATGGAGAAAGGAGAAGGTTTGGGGAAACAAGTTTTCCCTAATAGTTTTCCTACCACGATAAGCAAAGTTATAAATTTCTGTTTTCTCTAGCAAGTGAATCCGGCAACAAGCGCTACTAGGGAATGGTCTTTCTCCACAGCAAGATGGATAAAAATGTGTCTGCGCGCAATTAGATATCTAAATGCATGTGGCTGCTGAAAAAAATACCAAAACAGTTACTGTCTATCACCAGAATTCCTAAATGTTAAGCAATTTTACAAATGTGTTCGGCTTCATTAATCGACTTCTAAATCAAATCAAAGATGACCCAAAAACTATTCATCCGCGTTACATTACTAAACACTCACACAAGTTGAACAGATAAACTAGCAATGTTGGATGTGGCTAAGGGCAACAGAAAGATAAACTTTGGCAGTTTTACAGCAAAGGACGTGTATCATGCAAAACTTTGAGTAAACAAGCTGAACTCATTCTGTTCTAGCTGTTGTTACTGTTAGCTTGATTATGGATGGACAGCAACTTTTCCGACTTGCTAATACGCCAAAATAATTGTTTGAATTGATTTCTTTCTTTAGGTTATGGCAAGGATAGTTTGTTAACATCACTAGTTTCACAACTATTCAGAATTGTTAATCTAGACTTATTATCTGTACTTACACATGCATCTATTTGTGTTTGTCTATTGTGTTTCACAATATTTCTAATACATCACATGTAGTGATCAAATAGTGCTTTATTCACGTAAATCTTGATTCACATTTTTTCACACTATTTTCACGGACGAACATGCCCTTGGAGCTTTATACCCCTTCCCATCCTAGTCGCGTCTACTCCAATTCTTGCTCCGCAGCCCATGCCTATGAGTTCATGCAATTTTGATACTTTTTTAAAAACACACTAGTGAAAATTATTTATTTATTTGTCTATTTGTTATTATTATTATTATCTATTCAAAGTGGTTTGAGTCTGTGTATATATTATTTTATTGTAACTTGCTCTGTAAATCTTAATTGATCTGCAAAATGAATTTCATTGAACAATCTTTTTTCTAATGAAAGTTTTACTTTGTTCTAAAGCTTAAAATTACCGGTAGGCTTAAAATAAAACTTGAGTGGGTAAAATTCGATTTTCTTGCTTACAGAAGAAATTTGTTATAAGAAAATATTACAAATTCAGAATTCCGTTTTGTCGTTTGTGACACAAGTAACAAATCTGTGAAGCTATATAAGATTCTAGATAATAAAAACAAACTTTGCTGACTGGGCTAAAATAGGTAAAATATATATTTTATATCGTGCTCTCTATTGATATTGTTTTACCTGTACTGTGCACAAGGCCAATTTAGTGAAAAGTGCAATTACTGTTCATGTCTTTGAAAAGTTTATAAATTGTTTTGATATGATTTTATTTCTTCTTCAGAATTTAGAAGAATTGAATGAATTAATCCATGACTTTGCAGGAATGGTTCATGTAAGTCTTAGTATCTTTCTTTCATCCGTCCACCTTAGAGTTGTAAAGATGGTGTCCCCAATAAGAAGGCCTTTGGTCCGCTAAAAAATACCTGACACCTAAATAAAGTCCTTATTTATTTATTTGTCGTAACTATTCATTCGCAGAACTACCCTTGGCTGTATACGTAGCCATCTAAACCGTATTCTTAAACGAAGTACATCTCGGATACTACAGACCACTGCCAATTTGCTAACAGATATACAGATTTATAACCCAAAAAATTTATGAACCGAAAGGAAAAAGAATTAGGGCTAACCTATGACAAGTATGAGGTCTAAAATTGTTTCTTACCCCATACGGTAACTAAAGTAATAGGCGTTTTGAGTTTATACCATAGTCTACATTTGAAAAATATGAATGGTTAAATATACAAACTTACATTAAAAACAAAATTTCCGCTGGAACAAGTAAATACCATTAAAACGCTCCTGTCTATGAGAAATGAGTTATACACAAACAATTATCTCAAGTGCTTTTTTTTCAGCCAAGGAGTTACTATTATCTTACCTTCTTGTTTTGCTCAATATGCTTCGTAGTTTAATTTTTGAGGTATATTGTGAATTCTCATGGTATTTAATCATTTTGAGTTTCTTAACAAAACTGCACAGCAGTATGGTAAATTTTTATTTTAAATAGTGCTGCTTATTGTGAAATTTTATTTTTCTACTCTAGCACCAACAGGAAGCTGTAGACAGCATCACAGATAATATTGAGCGTGCCCATCACAATGTTGAACAGGCCACCCTCGAACTTGGAAAGGTAAAATCAACAATCAGTATAGAACTATTTATTTTTCACATAATTTTTTTTTCTCTGGTGTTCAACATACCTCGACATTTCGTTCAAAAAATTCTCTAAATGGCTCGGGGCCGGCGTGTTTTAGTTTCAGGAGAGCCAAAATTTCTGTTTAAATTTATAATATGAACCATCAATTTTGGAGCAGGTCCCTAGTATTTCCTTTTCAAAAACATTTGGTACTATTTATGTATTCTAAATAATGCTGGTTTGTTCAGCAAGCAGAAATACATGTATTGTCATTGAACCGACACATGATGTTGAAGCTGCCATGAATGCGTCCATGCACGTCAGTTGATATTGGCACATCTTTCCCGCCATTCGCTGGCGAGCGGCGTGCGAGCAGTTTCAGTGAAATTAATGTTTCATTTAATCTTGTCTGTCTATTGAGCAGTTTATTTTTTGGATGTTTTGACTTCACTCCAGAATTAAAGTCTAATAATTTAAGCTGTTAATCCCAACAGGCCAGTAAATTGAAAGCTGCCATGTTTCCCGTCATTGGAGCTGCCGTAGGTGCCGTTGCAGGAGGACCTGTCGGATTGTTTGTGGGCGTGAAATTGGGCGCTGCAGCTGCGGTTGCGTGCGGAGTGACTGGGTTCGCTGGTGGGATGTATTTCAAGAGAAAGAGAGACGAACGCACTGATATTGAGCTTGATAAGCTGAGCTCCGGAAATGCTATCGACGATAGCAATAAAAAAGAATTATAATTAGCAATCTTTTGAAGCGTAGAGCTTTCAACAAAATAGCTAGGGATGCTTCAACCGCCGTGAACCGAATGAAAAAAAGTTTCAGTATTTATACATGTGCACAAGCTTCGATTTTAAATTTTTCTTCGTTGATTTAGCACTTCGTGTTGTTTTGTTAAGATAACGTTTTGCCGTACAATCTTTCCTGTTATAACCAAATTTCAGATCTTCAGTACAGCTTAGTGATTTCTGCCAGTAGATAGGATACATTTTTCTTAAGTTCCGAGACCGCTAAATGTTTGAATAACTGCATTTTCAAGAGAAAAGTTCAGGTATATATATTTGGTTTTATGACTCATTTTTATTATTTGTAAAACCATTTAAACTTTTCCTTCCGATTATACTGACTGTAAGATGCAGCGTTCTTTTATGAATTTCAATGAGGCTAAGTGTCACTCCTCGACAACAGAGCTTCTGAATATAAGTGGTATTTCTTTTGTACAAAGCGTAGGGGCTTGCAGAATTTGGATTATCCTTAAGTATTAAAATCAAATATATTTAACGAGAGTTATAGATAGTTTAAGATATAGCTCAATTTCTAAATCCAGAAAGTGGCTGCTGTGGGACTTCTTAATATATATAAATATATATGAACAGATATAAATTAAATAAACTTAATGAGAGGGTTGTTTTGTTTTTCTTTAGGTTAAAGTCTTTAAAGTCCTTCGACGACAGCTCAGTGTTAAATATACACAGCAGAACTCAAGAATTTCATCTTTCTTTATATATCTCAGAGCCTTTCATCCATTCTCCGTATAAATTGTACTCGGAATAACTCCCAAACATGTGAGATTTAAAGTTTGAAAAATTAATACCGACAAACATTTTTTCGTAATGTATATTTAATGTTAGAAGCCACTTATTTAACAATATGATTTATAAAAGGAAAGCAATAAAAGTCTTTTAAAAGGTTTAGTTTTTTTGTATGGAGATTGTTTAGAGGAAGCAGTGCGATGCATGAAAATACCATTGCCTAATGAAGTAAGGATACTTAGTGTATGGTTGTATGAGGTTAAGATACATATTGATTATGGATACGTAAGGGTGTACAAGGGAAGTATCTTTTGGGTGTAAAGGTTAAAAATACTTCTGGTGTAAGAATTTTTATGGGTTTATGAAATACAGCTACTTATTGGTGTACGAGGTAAGTAGATTTGTGAGTGTAAGGGATAAGGATACTTATTGGGTAGGGAAAATTATTGATCTATGGACTAAGGATTCTTATCTATGTAAGAAGAAAAAATACTTACGGTGTGTGGGGTGAGGATACCTATGGAGGTATGGGTAAAGATACTCATCGGTATATAATTTAATATTACGTATGGGGTTAGGATACCTATTGGCGTTTAAGGTAAAAATACCTATGTGTAGGAGGTAAAAATACTTGTGGGAGTAGGAGGTAAGGAAAGCTATGAGTGTTTTGGGAAAGGATACCTATGGGTGTATTGGGTTAGGATACCTATGGGTGTATTGGGTTAGGGTACCTATGGGTGTATTGGGTTAGGATACCTATGGGTGTATTGGGTAAGGATACCTGTGGGTGAATGAGGTGAAATACCTGTGGGTGTAGAAGGTAAGGATACCTATGGGTGTATTGGGTAAGGATACCTATGGGTGTATTTGGTTAAGATACCTATAGGTGTATGAGGTAAAATACCTATTAGTGTTGGAGGTAAGGATACCTATGGGTGTATTTAGACACTGGCCGTAGTAAATAACTTTAAAGCTAAAAATGCGCTTGGACCATTACATAAAAGAAAGTATTACATTATTACATACTACATTATGTACAAGAAAAAAAAAGTAGCGAGTAACTTGGTAACTAATATGACTCGAGGATTATCAATTTTAAATTGTATTTAAATTTCTTAAGACTTTCTATTCTAAGGTTTTCTTCAATAGCATTCCACGTTTTTGCGCCTTGGAATTCTATATTGAATTTCCCATAGTTGGTATTGGCTTTTGGAATATGAAATTTTTTTTTCGGTTGCAGATCTAGTTCGATATATATGTATATCACTAACTGAATTATGGATAAATTTGGGTAAAGATAGTTATGGCTCTACAAGGTTAAAGTTTTCATGGGATATGTATTCTTTGAGTAAGGATGTCTGTGGGTGTATGAGGTTACAGTACTTGTGGGTTACAGATATTTTTAGGTTATGATTTCTATGGGTGTACGAGGTTAAATTTCTTATATGAGGGTGTGGGTAGTTTTGGGAAAGGATATCTATGGGTGTAGGAGGTTATATTTTTTTATGAGGTATAGATACTTTTTCGCAAAGATAGCTATATTGGTGTATGAGATAAGGATTTTTATGGGCTTATAAAGTAAAGTTACTCTAAATTTGAAAAGGTTACTTCAAATATGGAAAGGACCGTTAGAGGTGCATAAAGTAAAAATACTTACGGGTTAAGGGTGCGCTTTTAAAAGATATGTATCGCATAAGAATGCATGGTGTTTTTAAAATGGTATACCTATGGGATAAAGATAGTTATGGGTGTATAGGGTAAGGATGATAAAGGTGTATGTACACTTTAATGTACGGGTTAAGGATTCTTATTGGTGTGCATGAGGTCTGGATACTTAAAGGGGTAAAGATTCCTATAATTTTACATGGGGTAGGGATAGTTATTAGGTATTGATACTTGTGGCTGTATTACGTAATTAAAGGCCAGTTACTGGATGTGAGTGGTTTGATTATAGACACCCAAGCGCTGGCGATAAAATGAAAGAAAAATTTGAATAATGCATGATGCAAAGCGAAGCGAAACACAATACATTAAAAACAATTTAGAGTTTATTATATCGCCAGAAAGTGGGTATATAATTTGTAAACAAACTACGAACTGGAAGTAACCAACCCTTTTAATATGCAATCTGAGTTAACTGCATTGTAAGGCGCAATACGTGACTTAAAGAACTTGACGCACGAGTTTAAACCAACAAAAATCTTTAAGGTAAATACGTACATAATTAAACTAGCATATTAAGTTTAAATAGAATAAAATAGAAATTACAATAAACCTGTATAGAAGAAAGTTTGAATAATAACGCGAAGACGTAGAGAAGCAGTCACTGAAATTTGTCAAAAGCTGAAATTAAATCGTAAAAAAGAAATGTAGCAAATACATTGTTTTAGAATTTATCAGTATGTCCTTTGGGAATAAGTTCAATGCTTTAATAAAACAGGAGAAAAACTCAACCAGTATTTAAAGTGTTTTCACACGTCGTTAAACCCGATTTAGTACCCACCAAAAATCACCATCTTGAAGTGATCTTGTTAAAACAAGTCAGAAAACTGCATATTTTCGCTCCCAAATGTTCGCCACCATAAAACAAACTAATTTCAACAATGGTATATCCGGTATTCAGTAAATCTGGCAAAGGGTTAAATTCCATTTTAAAAAATCAAACAGAAAAAGAGATCAAAAATGTCGCAAAAACCGAACTTCAAACTTGTCTAACAATGTGAAAAATTGCTGGACGTGCGCCAAAACATCCGCAAACTAACTCGAGTAAATACTCTGATAAATTAACTCTCGCTAAAATAAAAACTCAATAAAAATCATTTTGATTCACATATTCTGTGGTCAACGCTTACAACGGTCTTGAAGGTTAGTGACAGATAAACCGAAATCACGTGATCGATGTTGACCAATTGTAGGCGCGGATTTATTGCAGTGAAGGAAGGATGCTTATTAATTAACACTTATTGACTGAGACCGAGGGAAACAGTATGTTTTCTGGTCCGGAGACCGCCGATGTTTCCCAAGGCAGAGCAGAGGGAAACATGGCCGTTGAGGGACCACAAAACATACTGCTTTCCCGAGGTTAAGTTCAATACGTGTTTTGCTATATGCCAACTATCAAAGAAGAACAAAAAGCAGCTTTTGAATAATTTTCTTATTATTCAAACTTGTGTTTTGTGAACTTTTGAACTCACATCAAATTACAATTAACTTCCGGTTTTGTTGTTTACCGGTCCATAACATAATGTTGCCCGCTGAGCGCGTGGTTGCTGG
>JAOBAY020089803.1:0-10193 GCA_025331085.2 Zoanthus sociatus
GGGGTGGGAATTTTTAGGAACTCACAATAAAGAACAAAAGAGTGGCGATTAATTTGTAAAATATACTTTTAAATATGATCCATGAAACAGAAAAAAAGTAAAAATAAAATCATCTAGTGAAACAAGTTCTCAAATATGTTTGGAATGTTTTTGAATTATTCCTTTGTATTATAGACTCCTTTATTTTGTACAGCAAACAATTTGACGCCTTTTCGAGACAAGAGAGATGAAAAAAGTAAAGTATGTTGAAAAATAGTAAAGGTTATCCAATTCGATTCTGAAATATTATAAGCGGGGGGTCTTAATAAGGTTTGGGAGCCAGGAAAAAATCAAAAACTTAATAAGTGGGCCCCCAACCCCTTATATTAACAGAGTTGTCACTAAGAAAATTGTCTGGCGGTTGAAATTTCATTTGAGCCGGTTAAAAAGGGCAAAAAATACAGTTTGTTGCCCTTTCCTGAGTGATGGATGGCCAAATTCAGCCGGCGATCACCACTAAGCCGGTGCTTAGCGATAACCCTGTATTAAGCACCCAAGAGTACTAATAAAATGACCAACAAACCATTCAAAATCCAATTGTCAAAGGAGAAGGCAATCTCGCTAGTGTAAAGAAATTAATTGCACTCACTTGAAGTGTAACCTCTTGAAGTCAAACTGGACTTCCACAATTCCCGTTGTTTTTATTCTTGTTCTTAAAATATCTTGTTCGGTTGGCTCATACTGAACAGCTCCTAATCTCTCCACTTCATCAAGATAACTAAAAACATAGGCAGTTTATTATTCTTAATAAAAAATGTTCACAGTGGAGGCAAATCATATCATATCCAACCCCAGAAGTGGGAAACTACGGAAAGTAAACAAAGATGATGATCGATGATGAATGATGATAATGATGAGTCATGTGATGATAGTGATGATGATGATGATAGTGATGATGATGATAGTGATGATGATGATGATGATAGTGATGATGATGATGATGATAGTGATGATGATGATAATGATGATGATGATAGTGATGATGATGATGATGATGATAGTGATGATGATGATGATGATGATAGTGATGATGATGATGATGATAGTGATAATGATGACGATGATGATGATGATGACCAATGATGATGATGATGAGATGTTTCAACACAAAACTTTAGACATTGCTTATGTATAAGGGACAGACCATTAGAAAAGTGAAGGGGGTTGGGGAAAAAACAAAAAAAAAATCCATACAGAGGAAAAAATTCCGAAAAAAATCCATGCAAGCATAGTGACACAAAAAAATACATACATTGTATGAAAAAAAAGCCATGCAATGATAGGCAAGCCAAACAAAAAGTATGCAAGAAACTTCCCCACCCCACCCCACTTCACCTTTCTAATGGTCCGTCCCTAACTAAATAAACCTAGGAGACAATGCACCAAAACTACATATGTTTGAAACTACAATTGACCTTTTTTACGCTAATATATTCTTTCATTTCCATCTAAATTTGCTCAACAGACCTCATAATTGGTAAGCATATACTTTAAACCTTGTGAACATGGCTTGGCACAAAAATATGAATGCACAAAAGATTAAATAATTGTAATCTGATTAGATTCTCTGATTTTACTGTACAGACCAAGCATGGCAAGGTCTTAGATAAAGACCGAGGGCCAATATTTTCCCAGACAGAACAAGCAAACAAGGTTACAATAAGAGATTATAATTAACCAAGTGACAAAAATATCAGACCAAGGTCTTGACACTATGTACATGTACAGAGCACAGCAAGGTTCGTACAAAAAAAGATCCGAGGTCTGATGATTTTACATACAGAATGAGCTAGCGAGGTTAATAAACTGTTTATTATACGACTTTTTACTTCCGGTAATTCATCCTGTGCCTACTTCTACGGAAACCATTGGAAATATCCAACAGACTGTTTCTTATGCATTTTTTGATTTTTGAAAATTTTCTAAAAATCTTTTTTGTAAAAGTTTGGAAATCTTCAGAAAATTTCGGATGTTCCTTAAAATTTTGCAATTTTTGAAAATTTTCTGATAATCAACATCCAGGAAACCGGTCCAAATACAGCGCGTAGGCCAAATACGCATTTTTACAGCCCACACATCAACCAATCAGAATGCAGTAAATTGCAAGGTCATTTACAGCTGTAATAAAAAATTTTATTACACAACTTCAGTTTTAGGTCAGCAAAGGAGAACAAATGATTGTTTTCATACCAGACCTGTATGGGAAGATATTGGAGCAATTTTTGGCCAATCAGTACACAGGATTTGATTATTGGCCCTAGGAATTTGACATCCTGTGTAATAATAAATAGTATGTCATTGGTATATTGAATTGTTTACATCTGAATGAGTGATTATGATGCAATTGCATAATATGCTTTTTGACCCCCAACAATAGTTGTTTCTATGCAGCAGTTATTCATTTACTGACCACTGTACCACCCCATTGTAGGAGAGCATTGTTGGTGCAATTGGTAAAATCAGAGGCCTTCCGACCACAAGGTCCCACAGTTCGATCCCAGCTTTCCCTAAATTTGAATCTTGTGTTACTTTCTTTCTGCCTATGTTAACTCAACTTCCCATTCTCGCAGAGTAGGTAAATGAGTACTAGCGTCTGCTGGGAGCTAACCTGCAATGGATTAGTGTCCCGTCCTATCTAGGGAATCAAATACTTATCTGCTTAACACTAAAGAACTGGAGATAAACACCAGCTCTATGGGTCACCTGGCTCGTAAAGAATTTAGAATAGCTTTAGTGCTTGCCGGGGCAGATGCGGTTGGCACAGTTGGTAAGATCTCTGCCTTCCAACCACCAAATCCCCAGTTCGATCCCGGCAGTTTGCTGAGATATGAATATTTGTGTGACTTTCTTTTCTGCCTAAGCCAACTCAGCTTCTCATCCTTCCGGGGTTGGTAAATGAGTACCAGCATCTGCTGGGAGCTAACCTGCGATGGATTAGTGTCCCGTCCAGGGCGAGTCAAAGACTCTCATCCGCTTAACACTACAGAAACCGGAGATAAGCATCAGCTCGGGCAACTGGCTCGCAAAGGATTTAGCCTGTTTTTTTCAGTGCTTCCCATGCCTCCTCATAAAAAGACTTGAATACCATTCAAAGTTACAGAAGGTATTCAATGTTTCATCAATTTCACACACATTCCTAGCTTATAGTTAATAATGTTATTCATGCCAACATTATTGTAATAGTTATTGGTGCTTCTGACAAAAAGATACAATTTCACAACAATTAACTAACATTTTACAATCATAATGTTGGAAAGCATTGGGTTGAATGACAACAGCCAAGATTATTTCCCAGTTGTTGAATTGCAAAACAAAATGAAACAAATAACTAAAATAATACTAAAAAAAATTGTAAATAAATTAGATTTAATGAGTTCACATATTATTTTGTTGAAAACTTGCATGCAGGACTTTAAGGAATAATCTCTGAATTGAAATAACTAGATATCTGATCAATACAAATAAATCATCTAAAAAAGTAATTAAAACTAGGCTTAACAAGTGAATAAATTGTCTTATATCTAAGACTTCCTTAACATGCAGTCACATAATTTCCTTTAACAGAAGATTAATAAAGGGCAACCGTAAATGCCTTAAGCTTTTTATTTATTGACTGAGATTCAAAACTGCTGATCATCAAAACATTCAAACAAATTACGTCATCGACAGAAAGTGTAGTTAGAAGGCTCTCGAGGCTTTTGAAGAAATACCACAAAATAGAATCGTAATAAACATCTTGCACGCATCACTGATCAGTAATAACAATTTTGTCAAACGCAAAAATACAAACTCAAACTATAGCTTTATGCTGCAACTTTCCGCAAGAAGTGTAATTTCTGAGCAAGACCTGGCCGCGAAAAGTCCATTCGTTCAATGCTTTTGCAACGTTAACTTTCAACGCTGATGAAACAAATTGTTTAATTTTTCCAACGCAACAAGTTCTAAATTTGATTTTTATTTGTAACTCTAAGAGGAAGTGTTTTCTCACTGTACGTAGTTTCTGCCCAGAAACCTATGGATACGGCTCCCTTATTTTCAAGACACTGACAAATAGATTTATACAATTGTAAGAAACTGCGAAACAGGAAATAAGGGTGTTGCTAATTTTATCCATTCACAAGAGAGACGAGGGTTTATAAATGGTCAAATATCGAACCGAGATTACTAATCGATAGAAATTAACAACCTGTTTATGATCATCTTCAACGGTCATCATGACAAAATACAAGTCTTGTTTACTCACTACTTTGCAGAATCCCCTAGCTGGTATTCACGAGATCGCTTAAAACACTGCTGAACTCCACTGTCCTTCCATAATCTTTTCAATGCCTGAGTTAGTTCGGGAGTAAATGGTTCTGTGTCATCCGCTCTTGCCACAACATCAAAAACAAGTTTGGCGTCTACCTAAAAGTTATTGTCAAAGTTAGTTGTTCATTCAGTAAAATATTGTATTGATAGCTTCAGACTGACAAATCATCCTCAAAGATCAACGTATCACAAGTATTGTAGAGGATTACAAACTGCAGACACAGATTAACAAAATAGGTGAGATCTTACTAGTCTTTCGTCAGATTCAAAGTCAATTCGCAACTTGTCCATCGCACGAATGATAGTTAACAAGGAATAGATAGTATTTCGGAACACATATGGTTTGTACTGACGGTAGTCTTCGGCTGTAAAGCCATTATCGTGTATTATCCTAAGAAAAAACCAAACAATTCATGCGGACATTAGCTCTTCTACCGTAAACAGAACAGGTATAATGTTGTAAACAAGTCGATACCCTCGAAGACGAGTTAAGACCCAACTTACTTGATTTGTTTCACGATGGTACTTTTACCAGACTCACCTGCGCCTAAAAGAGACAAAGAATAACAAGAAATTTGTCATCGGAATTCAACATCAAATACGACTTGTAAAGTCATTTAGTCTAACCAAACGATATCTCGTCCACGCCTCCCGAAAAGAGAGAAAATCGCTGGCTCGGGACCGAGATCAAAACTAGAAAACATACACCAACAACCAAACAGTGGTCAAAGTCTTGACATTTGTCAGGTCAATATAGCATATAGGGTGCCATTTTTTCTTGTGAGATTTACAGATTTTTGTACAAGAGCATAATGCAAAATTATTGATTTACAAATGTGAAAATGCCACAAGAGATTCTGGCGTACCAAGCAACAGGAGTTTAACATCACGCTCGGCTCGAGCGCCATCAAGTTTTAGGTTTTTGTCAATAGCTTTGCTTCGCAAATTCGCTGCTCTTTCTTCAGCACTTAAAGTGCAGCCCATTGCTTTACCCACATCCAACCTTTGGCGATTTTTCACGTCCAAAACATTGAACGTTTAAGTGAAAACTACCAACAACAAGCCATCGGTATGAGATCGATTGAAACAAGTTGGTCATTCGTTTCAGAGCGATCCAGGCCCACGGTCGCCCTTCGCCCACTCGGTTGACACATAGTGCATGCGAGATTAGCCAATCATAGACTAGTATTTCTAAAGGGAACGTATATGTAGGAATATTGACCTCGCCATCTAGGGCATGGACACTAGCATCTTTTCGGGCTTGGTCGAACAACAAGAAAATTAACCGAAAAAATACAAAGAATTTAGAGTTTCATATTTCTAGAAGTTTGTTAATGGGCATAAAAGTTTTTGCCTTTAATTTAATCAAGTTACATTAATTAATGTTTTTTATTTTCAATTTTTTAAAATTATTAAAGAATTAAAATATATGTGAGCAGCAAATTTCAACCGCTTGCTGCATAATTTGTTTCATCAAAAGCAAAAAATTGTCTGTACATTTTTAATATCGGATTTTCCTAGCGCCTATATGACTCATATTTTTCATTAACTCGTCAAGGGAGTTTTCTATACATTTCTCTCTTTAAATTTTATAAAGATGTTTATTTCAAAACGCACTTTGCTTGTGACCAGGTGTTGATTTTACTTACAAAAAGACCGCCGCCCTCACTTTTAAGCCGCACCCCCTCCCTTTTGGTAAAGATAGCAGAGCGGTTTCAGGAACGTTTTGTTTCCGCAAATACTTAGTTTTAAGTAGCACCCCGTCTTTTAGTAATATAACTTTCTACGTAACAAAATGTCCTGATTTTGAAACAGAGTTTTTAACAGTTGTTTCACGCAAAACGAGCTCGAGTATAACATTGACTCGGAAGAGAATGACTCGGAAGAGAATGACAACAAACAGCTCTTTTAAGAGCCATCATGAACTATTTAAAAAAACAATTACTCTTTATGCTTATTTCTTAAATGTTGACCTTTTGTGCGACTCAATTATAAATTTCTTTTTATAGTCATGAATATTGGGTGTCTAAAATTTTTGTTTCCGGAAAAATTTAGTTGTAAGCCGTAAAAGCCAATTTGGAGCGCTGTTACTCTCCATATTCTCAGTGTAATTTTATTAAAAATGAAATGTCTCATAAGTAAAACTGTACGATTTGATTTTCAATCCGTAGAATGTTATTGGCAATCTTCTTTGGAACAGCTATATTACCAAAGCAATGAGTTCAGTCCTTTTTTTATAAACAAAAACAAACTACTCCCCCACACGTTTTTGTAACACTTTGCAACAGTAAAAAGTCAAGGTCATGATTTTTTTCCGGTTTCAAAAATTTTATAAAATCATGTTTTTAAGAAACCCTATATTTGTATTTTGCCCTCCTATTTAAATTATTACTAAATTAAATTAGTTTGTTTAAGTTGCTCAGAAACAAAATGAAATCCCTTTTAAAAAATTGACAATTTTGAGTTAAAATTCACTAATTGTTTATAATTCCCACATTTTCTTACTAAAATATCTCCTCTAGGTTTAGCATAAGAATTCAGTAATAAAAATGCTAAATAAAAACTTAGTTTTACCCTTGAAAGTAGCTGTAATTTTTGAATACCATTCTGTAGGTAACAATTCTGTTACGATTTTGGAGTTTGATCAATTATTATTATTATGACGCGCTCTTACCAAATCAACTGTGAAGAATGGTTGTCAAGAGCTATTCAGTTATATTAATAGGTCTGTCAGTACCATTAAGTGCGAAATGTTTATTTGTTGTATTTTAGGGGAGCGTCACATATCGATTTCTCCACGAGAAACGTCATGGCGACGTTAGGGGGTGGTGGTAGGGGGGTGGGAGTCGTGACGCATTTGTCAACAACGTCGGAATATTGATAATTGTGGGAGAAAACTCGAACTTTTTAAAATTTCTTTTTTGTGATAATAACAAAATCATTTCATAGCTGTATACTGACTGACGTTTTTTATACTAAATAAAGATACGTTAGTGACGGAGACGGCAAGGAATTTCATCATTCCAAAACTAGAAAGGTGCAAAAAGCAATTCTTTTGTGAAACACGTTTGGTTAAAATCGTGACTGACAGTGATGTATGTACTTATTGCATCATACTGTATAAATCTATTGTCTACGATTTCTTGTTGCCCTTTTAAGTTGAAACTAACCACTGGTTTATAGCTATAAACCATTGGTTAGTTAATATAACCCAAACTTTTTCCTTTCCCAAACAAGTTTAGCAAGTTATTTTTTTGCAACAATTTCCGCGTGCTTGGCGACACTCTGAAACTTCAAAAAGGTGGCAAACAAGGACGAGCCCCACGACCGCGCGTCACTCGGTTTCCCGCTCTTTTGATCTTTGGCGGGAGCGGGAGTTTTCCGACGATCGTCAATGCAAACCCGACTCCTCACCCATGTCACAGAAATTCAAATAGCTTGAAATTGCTTTGGCATCGAGTTGGTTTCAATAGCCTTTATCAGTTTATGGTCGCGTTATTAACTACGTAACATTCACAAATGTGTTACGATTGTTGTTACTCAAATCAAAATCAGCAAATTCAATTGAAGATGTTAGATCGATGATGTAAGATGGATGTAGGAGCTGACGTGAGAGTTTACTTGTGGTTTTGTTCTTGATTGGCTTGTTGATTGATGTATATACATGCCCTTTTGTTTAAACTAGGTTAACACGTTTTACGGCGGTATGTAGAAACGGTTTTAAGCCATGGAAGGCTTCCGAAGCACAGGAGTTTCTACAAAGAGGGACTTTAAACTATTATGTCCAGAGGAGTCTGCAGAATATCCTGGAAATTATGCTACCTTTGGAAATGTGCAAGATCCCAGCTTCTGGTGTCAAAGATGATGACAAGAACCAGCCTTCCGTTACAGCCAAAGCGCTAGGAAGATGAGAGGAATGTCCTTCCTACAGCTTCTCTTCCAAGACGGAGCAAACGAGGCATATATCCCTACATCATCGAAACAGAAAACCCAAAAAGGTCATTTCAACTGAACCTTGAAAGGGGGTTACATGCAACCACAAGACAGCGGGTGCTATACGTGTGGTATGGTGTTTTCATCTTGCCACAAGTTATACCAACACAAGCTGAACAACGTTCACACCGGGAAGGAACCGCAGCAGCCACAAAAGACAACTGCCAGAGACACCATCGCCCAGTTTCTACAAACCAACAACAACAACAATCAAGACCAGCCTGATATCCAGGGCGATATAGTCACTAGCTGGTGCGTCAAGTCAACCTAAACGGCCGCGTGTGGATGAGAGCCTTATGGGTAAGACAGTTAAGGTGAAGTACGATGAGGTTACAGCAGAAGAAAGGTGGTGGATAGGCCTGGTAGTTGAGAGGGTAGCAGAATTCAGCTATCTGCATGGTGTTCTTCCCCGACGATAGAGAAATATCGGAATTTAACAAAGAAGAAATTGCTGTTCTTGAGCAGGGAGAATCGAAGATTGGAAAGAGCGTGAAAGTACCCTTTGCAACAGATGGTGGAGAAGATGAGCTGTTTGACGGAATTGTTGTCAAAGCCCTCAGCGCCAACAGGCTTCAGGGTTTTTTTCTCGATGACCATCAAAGTCATGATGTGAACATAAATTCAGACCGTTTTGTTTAAAACGCTTGAAAATTGGCTGTTTGCAGATTATAGATTACTGTTGTTACTGTTTATGTCATGGACGTTTTAGTTCGAGTGTATTAAGCTTTTTATCGAGTAGTGGTGAACACTGTTCAATGTTTTGAAAGATTACGAATTTCAGATTTTATAATCGACATTTTTATATGATCACACAATTATGAATATTACGAAGTTCAATTTGAACAATCGCATAAACAAAGGTATTGATTGTATGGAATTTTCAAGAGAGAAACTAAATAGCCCTGTAGAAACATTTTTATCATTATTTCATGCATTTCAGAACATTCCTGGGATTGATCAGGTTTGAAAAATCATTGATTTGATTGCGGATTTCAGCACGCGCAAAATAATTAGAATCGATTGAATCAAAAGACAAGTCAGTAATATCAAATCATATGTAGTACTTTATGCGTACTGTTAATCTGTTTTAATACAGAATTGCCCTTTATAGGAGTTTAGGAGGCATTTATAAATAAAAAAATGGATATCGCGTCAAATTTAAGAAAAGCATCGATTATTTCGTCTGACGTTTCTCAGGGAGGGTAGGACGGTTTGAAAAGAAACGTCACCATGACGTTTCTCGTGGAGAAATCGATATGTGACGCTCCCCTTACTGACTTGCATTCTACGTGTATTTAAAAAAGTTGTTTTGTTGTTACTGACCTGGTACCCAGGCTCAATTCACTCCCGTGAAAAAGTGATGAAATGAGCCTGGGTACGAGGTTGGTTTTGATAAAGTCCACATCCAATTAGAAACCGTATGGATGTTTCTCTAATAGTAATAATAATAACAATAATAATAATAATAATAGTAATAAAGGCTAAATATGCTGTGTTGCTGAGTAACTTCATAATACTACAAAAATATGTCTCTCCAGCATAAAATACTTTCAATTGTTTTAACTTTTTTATGCAGGAGAGGCATTTTTTTTGTAATATTAATAAAAACAATAATAATAATAATGATAATAATAATGATAATTACAATATTAAAAGTACGTACATGTTGTTGCATCTAATTAAAATAGGCTTTTATATAGTTCCCTCTTGAAATTCTGTAGAATCTTATCGCTGACTTAAATGCAGGGATGTCAAGCTTCTTTCGGTTTCGTGTGTTGCGACCCCGGGGGGTACTCCCTATATTGGTATGATAGGGATGATCGTCGTATTTTTTAGGGGTCAAAATTGGCAAT
>JAOBAY020089813.1:0-10193 GCA_025331085.2 Zoanthus sociatus
GTTATTTTTTTTAAGCTCCTTTATCTTTACCTAGTTCATATGGTCTGTTACCAATGGTAAAATTTATGAATTGTGGTTGCTTAAATTGTAATTAATCAACTTGAAACAATTTCTTTTTAACAATAAATATAATTACAATTGCAGTAATATTTATTTTATTTTTAAGCCTGCTGATGAAACCACTGCTGTGCAGCTGAAAGCCAAAATTGAGAGTGCTATTGGGTCAATGATGCATGCCAAACAGTGCTGGTTTCACGGACTCATATCTCGAGAAGAGTCAGAAAGGCGACTTCATGCTTGTGGAACTTTGGAGGGAATGTATTTGGTGCGAGAGAGGCAAAATCCTTCTGGGAGCTTTGCACTGGGGCTTTGTCATGATAGGACGGTTGTGCACTATTTGTTTGACTCAGATCCACAGGGACGTCTATCAATTAAATCTGGCCCTAAATTTGACAATTTAATGTTGGCCATTGATCATTACTCTCAGAGAGAGGATGGACTTCTTTGTTTGCTAAAGGATCCATGTAATGTTGATTTATTTGAGGAAAAAAGACGAACTCTGGGTAGGATGTCACAATCACTAGATTTCTCAGATTTCACCAAGAGTACAATACAACCACCTGGTCGGCCTTCTAGTAGATCATTTACTACTGGAATGCCAGAGCCATTGGTGTCAGGTAAGTAAGTATGCACAGTCTGTAATTAATTTAAATATTAAAGAACAGTAAGTGCAAAGACAGGATAACTGGTTTCAGACCAAGTTTTTTTCCTATTAATAATGATTGAGAGAACTTTTAAGTTTTAATTGTAAGTATTTTAATACAGTGCTTCATGGTTAAGTGATTTTGCAAAATTGACTTAAAATTGTGTAATTCATGGTCCATATTTTCTTTTTTTCCACCTACAAAAAAGTTTGTGAATTTTGAACATGAAAAATTATTCTTATAGAAAATAACATCTTTTTGCTTCATTAGAAAACTGGGTAAATATCATCAACTTTCTTACCTCTTAAAACCAGTTTTAATAAAGTAGCGTTTAAAACATGCCACTTGTACAATGTGATTGACATTTACTCAGTCACTATTTTTGTTTAGTAACCAGGCCTTTTAGGTGCAGGAGCCTGGTTCAGAGTTACTTATTTAATAAGGTTCCCAACTGGGCAATTGTAGTTCGTTTATACTGAAGGGTTTCTTTTTTTAAATACTGTTATAATAGCATAATGTTGACTATGATAACAGCGGGTCTAAAACACTGGTCACAGGTCAGGTCATTGTTTTACTAATAGTGAAACAACCCTAACCCGTTCCTAATGCTATAACCTTAGGCCTAAGGTTAGTATTAGTGAAGGTTAAGGGTTGTTTCAGTATTGGTAAAAACGATAACCTGAGACCTGACCTGTGAGCTGTGCTTTAGACCCGCCATTATGATAATTATGTTACATAGTAACTAATGTCTTATAAAAAAATTACATAGTTATGGTAAAAAAGAATTAGGAAGCCTTAACTTACAGTAAATTTTATATACTTTATAACTTTTTTGCCTTATTTGAATATTCATATATCACATTTCATTTAGCCGTAAAGTGTAAATATTTGTACTAAATAGTATATATTTTAAAGTTCTAACATTTACTTGTAGTTATGTGTATTTTGTTGTTTTTCTCCCGGATAAATTAGCTTTTATAGCTACTCTTAAAATTCGAGAAAAAATAAAGTTTACTGTATGTATGTGTATGTATGTATGTATGTATGTATGTATGTATGTATGTATGGCCGTAATAATATTGGCTGTGCAATGACCAATGCTGCACTATTTTACAAATTTTATTGTGAAATTCTTGACGCCCTGTTAATGTTGATTTTGCACTAGTCCTGTCAAATGATAACAGTAACTGATAAATAAAAAAAGTAAATTTGTTACTACTCAAACATTGTCAATTCTCAGCCAAAATATATATTTTTAGAAATACAGTGCATAAATTTTTTATGTTATTTTAGTCGTCCACTGGCTATAGTTTACCTGTAAAATAAATTCAAACCTTGCTCATCAATCGTTTTTACGGAATTCAGTGAAAACTACCATGTAAATTTTGTTAATAAAATTCTACTCTACTCTTTGGAGGGTGCCATATATATGTATTTGAGCCTGCAATAAAATATCACTATTTGCCGTTACACATGTATGTCAGTTCGTCAGTAAGCTTGGATATTGTACATAATTCTTTATAATGATCTTAGTTTTTTTCGTTATTGGATCAAAATGGTAAACTGTTGTGTTCCTCGATGCACAAATTAAACTACTTAACATCTAAAATCTCACATAATTTTATAAGCTGTCAAAATTCCAAGTGAGCATCTGAATTATAAAAGTTGAAGAAGAGTTGAGAGAACCCAGCTGAGCTTGAATACTTTGTGAACTGTAAAACATAAATGGCTTATCAAAAAGGTAAAAGTCATGAAATAGATTTATTTGAGTGGGTCAAAACTCTGATTTTCTTTTTGTTGTTAGTAGTAATTGTTTTCAAGGAACTTATTATTTCTGGTAAATATATACAGTAGGATTACAGAAACAAGAAAACAGCAGAACAAAAGCTTTTTATGAATGTCTCTTATCTTTGAATTTATTTAATTAGAATTGCTAGTTGTTGTATTGAAATTGACATAGCTTTTCCACACAAGAAGTTTCACAGACATCCACAACTGCAACAGAAATATTTTAACATGCTTTCTGCAGTTGAAATAAAAAAAAACTGATTGAAAAGATCTCAGGTAATTTAATTTTCTGTTGTTTTTTCACAGGTTTGTCTTTTCATTCCTAATTGCATTATTTCCTTATACTGCATTACTTAACTGCAAAGGTTGTTCAGGGTCCGAAATTGCACTTTCCTGGTCGCCAGTGCGACTAAAAATTTGCACTGGCGACCAGAATTTCACAACTGGTCGCCATCGGGCAATTAACTATTTCATGCCACAATAATGATACAAACAATAACTTTGATTTTCAACCAAATAGATTAAAAATAATTGAAACAGATTGAAACAGAACACTGTTGTTATTGTAGCTAAAGTTGTGCTGCATGACTACAAATAATGATAAATTGGAAAGGCTGTTGACACTTTTTATCGACACTTTTTGGCGACCACATTTTTCCATGTGGCGACTGAAAAAAAAAAATTCAGTCGCCACTTGGGGCCTGCCTAAAAAAGTTAATTTCGGACTTTGGGAAAGAAAGCTTAGTTAGTTGGGCGGAAAGAAGATTGCACTATCAATATTCAAATTTTGGGAAAGCCGGGGATTTAACTGGGGACCCTGTGGCCTTACCAACTGCGCCAACAACCCCTATATACCCGTCTTATCCGTTTAACATTGAAGATAAGGAAAGCTGGGATTTCAACTGGGGACCCTGTGGTGTTACTAAAACGGCGCCAACCACCCTTATATACCCGTCTTAATCTTATCCGCTTAACATTGAAGATAAGCACTGGTTCAAACTTTAACAATGTTTATTTTTTCCCTATCAGGTCCAAATTCTTTTAGTAAGCCAACAATGCCATCGACATTAAGAACATATAACTCAACCAAGGCTCATATAGCCACGATAACCAATGAAACTCTGCCGATGTCCCACTTTCCAGCTAGTGTTATCCCGACAACAGTAAGTGCGTTTCATTATTTGAATCTTCATGTTCAGGCTCTTGTTTTGCAGTTGAGATTACTTGGTTAATGGCTTAATTACTTGGCTGCACTCCAAGTGTTGACAACGATACCAAAGTGGCTTCACGAGCGTTATGTTTCGGAAAATACGTAGTTTTAAGACCCATCCTTATTTTTTTTTGAAAAAATAATGCGGCTTATTAGTGAATACCCCTCCCGGCAACCATTTCAGCAGTTCGCGAACTTGGACACGCAATTGAGAAATATTTCATAATTGATCTTATGGATCAGAAATGTCCACCCTTTATAACAGAAATGAATTCTTATCAAGTTGCAGACACCATAGAAAGTTTTTTTTTTTTTAAACTGAAAAGGGCATTTAAATTCATTGATAAATCAAAGCGTTTGTATACTCGTACTTATCCTGAAGTACATCTCAATCAATGTGTAATCCATCAGTATAATACCAGACAGGCTAATGATTATAAGGTCCTCTATAGTAGGACTAACATTCTTAAGACATTCTTTCAAACACATTGAAATATGTTTATGTTAGCCTCTACTTTGGTTTCTGGAAGTAAATGTAATAATTTTAACCTGCAACTTAAATTAGTTGAGGCAGTGCAAAAGTATAAGTCTGTGGCTTCTTTTTGCAATGCCTCACCATTACAGATACATATTGATCATTAAGTAAATCTTATTGTGCTGTACTGTGTAATTTTGTTATCTTTCTGTCTCTATTATAGTACTCATGCAATTGGCTGTTTTTAGGACAGCCAATATCATTTTTTATTCTATCAAAAGACTTAACAACTTTGACTTGTAATATTATGTAAATGGTATCTGTAAATGGTATCTGTAAATGGTTAATTTGATAACAAAAATGATTGATATCTTTTCCTGTATTTCTTAATTTTGGCAGCTGCCTGTTGATTACTATGTAAGCATGAAACTTCGAGTAGCATTAAAGATCCAAGCCTTTATCAGTGTATTTAACAATTAGATTTCGAGGACGAATGGACTATCTAAACATGTAGTCCATGAGGCCGAGAGATCTAATTGTTTCAGAAGTATAAAGCTACTAATCGGTCAAAAAAGGATGTACAAACTAAATTATCGATGAAATCTTCTAATATTATAGCAAAACAGGGCTCATTACTATTTTGATCCGCGCCATCTTTTCTCTACTAGTGGGCTATCAAAATTAGACCTCTAATAGAGTAGCCAATCAGAATGCAGGATGCGTGTTAGACCGTAAGTAGGTTTATACTAAGTATATTTACTTATTTATTTTCTAATAAAGATATCAGCACTCAAAGCTAAATTGTTTACAAGACTTTGACGATTTCAGCACTCACTTATCACGCGAACGTACAGGAAGTCTAGTCATTGCTGAAAAAAGAACCAATGCACAATAAATCTAATTTTGTATTTTCTTTTCAGGTTACAACTTCAAATGCGTTAGCCACCGAGTCAGAAAAACCAGGATCTAATAAGCCAAAAACAAGTGAAACAAAAATAATTGTTATTGCCGTGACTGCTAACGCGGTTCTCATAGCAATAATCGCAGTACTTGTGCTGATATTGTGTCGCATGAGGAAAAGGTATTTGCCGATTTTCTTTATGGCAGAATGAACGTGTCGCTAGTTTTCTTACTTACCATTATTAATTATTATTATTACTATTATTTACTATTTTGCTAGCTATTCCATGCTAATGAAAAAATAACGATCACTATTTTTATAGTAGTTTAAAGGCGCCAAGCCCACTACCAACGAGGCCATAGTGCCCAATATAGTGGCTTCAAGGTAGCTATTAGCACGTTATCCGTCCGCAAAAGGAAGCCGATATTGCAAAAGAGGAGTTTAACCAACAAACGTCAAAACATTACAAGTGCATGTTTGGCCTTAAGGAGCACACTTTAATATGTGTTCTAAAAATACATCATATGAATATTTTTAACATACCTTTTCCATCAAATCTAAATAACATAAGGCGTGTAAACTTACACGTCTGGATCTTCTTATAAAAAGATTTAACTACACAGCACAGCCAAATTAAATCGAATGGGCCGACATTTGTTATTATATTTACTGTAGTTATTTATTTTTATACTTCACTAAACATCTCGCGTTTTGATAAGGATAACATAGCGGCCTAATGAACGGTCTTGACATAAAAAAAATATTTTACATCTTGATAAAAGTAAATCCAAGCCCGCAGTTTCTACAATAACAGTACAGTTTTCTTTTCTTACAGCTAAACTTTGAGACAGCAGCTGTTGAAAACAGGTTTATATGAGAGGGTATATTATATGGGAAAATTATGTAATGAAGGGTTAGATCATAAAGTTAATGATGAATTATTGATTTATAAGGGTTTCCAATGTATTATTAGAAAGTATTAATTAGCCAATATCAAGTATACAATAATACTCTTTGTTTGTCCTGCAAAACGTTTACCAAAGTATTGTTTTTAGTTTCTCTTGGGGGTTTACAAATATACTACTGTTCATGCAATCGTTAAGTGTGCAGAACTTTATGACATTTACTAAAACACATCAAGGTCTGGTAAAATTTAGCTGAAAAAAAGTTATACGCAGTGCATAGTCGAAAGGGAAAAAAGTTAATAATAGAATAATAGAAAGTGCGTCCAATCATATACGCATTTTAGCATCTCCTGTGAAAAATACGCAATATAAATATTACAAAGTCGCTGTTAAATGTCGTGTTATTCTTAATTGAAGCAGAGGAAGTTGTATTAAAATCATTCCGGTCCCACGAGAACCAACAGGATATCTTTGATTTTCTTACCATGCAGTGTAACAGTTTAACAAGGTTATGAAATCCAGTGTTAAGATGATTTTGAAATGAATATTGCATGAATACAATGGTTGTAATGTCATTCGGAATGTAAAGAAAAGTTGCAGAGTAGAAACAAACGCATGTTCCAAACTCAATTGAAAACTTCAGGTTTTTGAAGCTTCGCTGCTTCAAATGTCTTTAAAATACCTACAAGACATTCCTATACAATTATTTCAACTTTAAATGCAATGACCATGACCAATAATCACAAAACCGACCTAATTCCAACAACACTGTGAATTTTTAGCACGATTTCCAAGATTGAAACAAAGGAATCGCCCGAGTCATGTGACGTGCAGAAACAACTGCAACAGTTGTTCTATAGCTGCATTACAAGAAATATGTTTTCACTAGATCTGTATAATTCAAAATGAATGGAAACTAATAAATAATAATAATATATTAAACGATATCGGCTTGTTAAAACTTAGAAAAGTGAACAAGGATATAGACATATATATATAAATATATACAACACAAAATATCAATACTTAAAATGATGGCTCCTCAAAAAAATATAAAAATAAACACAGCTGAGAAAACCATAATTCAATGAACACGTATATCTCGACCATATTAAATGGTTTTTCAGGTGATTCATGTATAGCTGTCTTCTATTAAAAAACGCCAGATAAACTCCTGAAAAATTAACAAACTTACTTATTTGACCGTTGATGTTTCAGACAATCAAGAAAGCCGAACACTAAGGATGAAGAACCCTATGCCGAGATTCCAGTCGGAGGAGACAGTAAGTTCTATATACTGTCAGCGAACAGCTATAGGAATGACAGCTTTTGAGTTTGCACTTGTAGAACTGTGAACAAAAAGGATTCGCGTGTTGTTTTCATTGTTTAATATTAGTAAGAAATATCTCCACAATAATACCTATAGAACTTGAAGGAAGAAATTTTTCGTCCTATCAACCGTCCTTTTAGCAACGAAGGACAGTCACGTTCATCATTGCAAATTAAAATGTTAAATGTCAAGCGAGTTTTAAAGCGACTGTAGATTGATAAATTTAATTCGTTCAACATCTTAAATAGACTGAACAGTTTGATACATATTGCTCCAATATTTCTTCTCAAACACAACCTGTCTTAAACATTTTTATACCAGATCAACAGATTCAGAGCATCAACAATAAAAGTAAGGATTGATGTTTGATAAACTGCTGCTATTGTGCGAGAAGTTAACCCAATTGACCTTCTGCTTTTTCTGGGACTGGAGTTCCAGTAAACATTAAAGTTTAGGATGAGGGTAGGTTTAGGAATGAGGTTGTCTCTTCTTAAACCTCTAGTTAAATCTATATCTTTTTTGTGGTCATTACGTCGATAGACGGTTGCCATAATGCAGTCACATGGGTAAGTGAGTCCTTAACGTCCTAGCCACAGGAAGCCTAAGATAAAAGTTCTAAATATTACACTATCTTCAGTAGATTCGACTGCAAAATACAATTTGTGACATTTATGCTTATATTTTCAAACAGCATTTAAATTTTAGTATTCTAAAAATATTTTGATAATATTTTGGAAATACCTTTATTAAAGGTTACTAAAAACGGTAGTTTTTAATACTGGTTTAAAATTGTATATATAACGCACCAATAAGACATTTTAAACAAGATTTATGCGGTTTTCACTATAAATCTAATGCAGTAGCCTCAATCGCTTAAAATTCTCACTAAATTGTTTTATCTGTTGAAGGTATTCTTGTTGGAAACCACGCTTATGCACGTCTAAACAGCACCAAGAAAAAGAAAAATACACGTCAGCGACCAGAACTTGGCGAATTGAAAAACTTTCCAAATCCGTCTTTTGATGACGTTCCTTATGAAATACCTTTGCCTGCTCCATCAAACGAACAAAGTACGTATTAGTGAACAGATATGTAAAAATCCTAAAACGAGGTTTAAATGTTTGTCCGGCAACTTATGATCATCTACCTCGTTACCTTTATTAATTTTGTACTAACGTTAAGAAAGAATAACTTTCTTTCCATAAACCTTCAGCCTCACGTTTCTATATAAAAAAATGTACCGCCTAGGTTAAATGTAAACAAAAGAAGAAAATAGAACAAGATGAACCCTTGTAATGTTTTTTGAACGTCTTTTTACATATAAGCCTCGTAATTCGGTTTCCTTTAGTTTCTTTTTAAATCTACCAAATATTATATCCTTCAGCTTCTCATATAGGACATTATTTTTCTCTTAGGAAATAGGCCGGGCCCCCATCTCCCTTTCTGCGATGATTTTTTCTATTCCCAACTCTTCTTGCTTGCCAAAGATCAACATTTAAATTATGTTCGAGATGCTTAATTTTTCAATTAAAATGGCAATGAACTCCATTTGACATTGACGTACCTAATTAGTTTTAGTTCTAATAAAAACGATACTAACTAGAAAGCTCCAAATTTGGGTTCCAGAAAGTTAAGATACTCAATTTCAGCTTTATGGCTGACAACAATCTGCAGCTTCAAAACTGAGGAGTAAAACTTCATCTAAATTTATTTTCTTAGTCAAAAAATGTCATTTCATCTATTAACCATTTTCTAATACCTTGCCATTTTTCGAGATTCGTGGAATTAATGTTAAACACTCAGTTCTGTTGATATTTACAAATTTCAGAAGATGAATCTTTCTCGTATGCAAGTCTGTATGATACTGTAAGAGGAAAGAAAAGAGCGAAGAAGAAAAAACGTTCGATAGACAGTGGTGTTCATTCGCACGGTACTTCTTTCGAAGACCTCGCTTCAGCCTCTCCCATTATCAATAGCGATTCGTCACAAAACCAGCAAAAAGGTTAATTAAGTTCTTTAAGCACAATTCTCTTTATAAATAAGATACTTCTAAATGTAATCAGCTGTCGAATAAAATCGATATTAAAACTGTAGAATCGATATGTTATAGAGTCAGTGTACGATGCTATTTAAAAGTATATTAAAAGTGGCAGAAGAATGTAGTAATATAGTGTTAGAAGTAGTAGTGATAGTATATTAACAGTTTTAGTAGCAATAGTAATAGTAGCACGGTTATTATTATTATTACTATTATTATTATTACTACTAATAATAAAAATAATAACAGTAGTAGCACTAATAGTAGTAGTAGTAGTAGTAGTAGTAGTAGTAATAGTAATAATAGTAGAAATATTAACAATAGTAATAGTAGTAGTAGTAGTAGTAGTAGTAGTAGTAATAGTAATAAAAAATATTATTTGTAGCAATATTAATAGTAGTTGTAGTAATAGTAGTAGTAGTAGCTGCAGTAGTAGTGGCCGTAGTAGTACTAGTAGTGTTAGTATTAGTGGTAGTGGTAGTAGAAGTAGTAGTACTGCAGTAGTAGTGGCCGTAGTAGTACTAGTAGTGCTAGTATTAGTGGTAGTGGTAGTAGAAGTAGTAGTAGCAGTAGCAGTAGCAGTAATAATAGTAGCAGTAGTAGTAGCACCACTAGTAGTAGTAGCAGCAGCACCAGTAGTAGTAGTAGCAGCAGCACTAGCAGTAGTAGTAGTAGTAGTAGTAATAGTAGTAGTAGTAGTAGTAAAAGTAGTAGTAGTAGTAGTAGTAGTAGTGGTGGTGGTGGTGGTGGTGGTGGTGGTGGTGGTGGTGGTGGTAGTAGTAGTAACAAGCTTTATGGACATGATATAAAACAGTTGTTACATATTGACAAAGCATTACTTT
>JAOBAY020089824.1:0-10193 GCA_025331085.2 Zoanthus sociatus
CAAAGAGACGGACTAAATAATAATAATAATAATAATAATAATAATAATAATAATAATAATAATAATAATAGTCTGTCTAAAAGCGTATAGAATTGCCAGTCTATCAATACCTGAATCACGTTATTAAGGTTAATCCTTGTAATCACTCTCCCCCAGTCCCACGCGTTTAAGCGTGGTTCATGTGACTAAATCGTTTGCCAACTTTCTAAAACTACACTAAAATGCGTGTGTCCCACGCACATTGCGTGATAATTCACAGGTATGCGCAATATGCTATGATTTTGATGAGGGTCGAAACAATCAAGATGATACTTGCTTTTTCAGCTTATTCGGCTTCACAGACGGAATCATATTTTGAGATGATTAAATATCAGGTTAGGGACATAAATAGAGGATATTACACGGTGGCGCGAACATATGAAGTTTATCTTCGAGTGAGCGCAGCGAACGAGTGAATTTTTTTCCACGAGAAGATAAGCTTCATATGTTTAAGCCAACGTGTAATTCTCTTTTTATTACATAGATATGAGTGTTTCGAAAATAGAAAAAAAACGACGAAAAAGACGGAAAAAACAAAGAAATGACGTCAGCGATATCTTCACTAGTGAGGATATGGAAAATATGTTACTCCTATCCCGGATGTAGTTTCATATGAAATCTACGAGTGGCGTATTTTACAGTAAAACACTCATATCTATGTAATAAACAAATTTACTTCCACTGCACATTTTTGTTTGATTTTCTATAAAGTCTTATTCAGTATTAGACTGTCCGTTTAAAAATACTTTTACAGTATTTTGTCGTGTAATTTTAAGTCAACCTTTAACCCCTAAAATAAAACATTTGTAACGACCCCCCAGTGGAAAAACTTCTCGTGGAAAAAAAAACTGATGATGGTCAAGTCGACCGAAAACGTTCGTTATTGTAACATTTTTAAATATCTTTTAACATTTGTAGCCAAACTTTTTTAAAATATTTAACATGGAGAATTCAATTTTAAAGACCCCCCAAAATCATTTATAAGTATAACTCTTAAAATTCAGGCTTTTTAGTTAGGCATGCAAAGTTGTATAAACATTATTTTGAACTAAAAACGAACTTTTGTGCAGTAAAATAAATGCAACGTCCAAATTATCGACTCTTCAGTCACTGCTCTATATTCAGTTTCCTGGAATGATATGATTGTTCAAGAAAACGCCTCATGTTTTGCCAGGGGACAGCTATATATATCAATAGTAAAACAAACCAGTCTGAAGTACGGTACACAACTTTGAAGGCTTCTGAAGTGCAACAACTATCATTAAAACGGCTCCTTTAGGAGCCACCAAATATTGCAGAAGAAATCATCAAATAATATATAGATCTAGGCACTGCCTAAAAGCGGAGCTTCCAAAGAGATTCAACCTAATAGCCTCAGTAGTTTGGGTGGTAGAAGCCCTCAAAGTAAGATTTTTTACACTTTCTTTGATTTATTTTGAGCACTTCAAATGATAATTTTAGTTACAAAACAGTACTTAAATGTATCGAACACGACGGAAACAGAGGCCACGAAGGTTGATTTCTCGCCAAATACACAAACAATTTACAAATGCCAAAAGTATATCAAAGTCAAAGAACACACGAAGGAAAAAAACATATACCATTTAGAAAAAAATCACTCTAAAGATGAACGAGAAAAGAAAATATTTCACTCGTGTGCACGGACGTCGTACGGACGGACGGACATGACATCCTGACGTTGAAAATTCAACTCGATGCATATACTATATTTTCTTAAGTATGGTGCTCCGCAGGAGCTCTGCTATTACTTCTTTTACTACTGGAATATGTTGTATTTATGTCGTCTTTGTGCCTTGCCAAGTTTTATACTAAATACAGTAATTCTAGATCTATTGTTTAATTTTGTGAAAAATGAGGTTCGACTTATACTTATACACGGAAATTCTAAGAATGCTATTTTTTTGACTACAAAATGCATATGGTAAAGGCGATTGATTTATACACGGCAAAATACGGTAATTGGTTTTCGTAACATATAATGAAACAACATATTTCACACTTTTATGGTTTGACAATAAACATGCAGCAAGAAACATGCATGCTTTTCCTTTACGTGCGAGCTTTATCTTTTGTGGAATTAATTATTTATCACTGCGTTGTCATTCTTGCGAACAATGTGTTTAAGTACCTGAAAAATATTATCTACTGTTGACTAGAACAAGCCGATTTAAGATGTTATCCCAATTTTATCAATAACACTATGTCCTCGGATTAATTTTTTGTTCCAAGGGAAAAATATCTTATGTTTCTACACTGTGATAATGTCCAGCATGTCAAAAAATCTTGAAATATTACTCTTACCATCTGAGTATTATAAAATAACTTGTTTTTCTAAAACTGAGAATGTATTTGTTTCTGTTATGAGGTGTTTGACGTTTTAGAATTGTTATATCAACAACCGTACATGGACCGTCCAAGTTTAGCTATAGCAGTCTTAAAGTGCATATGAAGTGAAAAATGTGTTTGTTTAAAAGACTTTTTTGACAACTTGAAGGTTAGTGTATCACATTTAGGTTCAAGACATTTATGTTTGAATATTTAATTAGATGACGTTACAAGGTGTGTAACCTGACTTTGTTAACAGCAAAAGTATTATCTTAATTTGTGAAATATTTGAAGACCTTAGTTGAGAAACTTGGCAGATGGATTATTAAAACAACCGGTTATTTGAATCTCGCATTTATCAGGTAATGTCCATCGTAATCACGTTGCCAAGTTTCCCAAATCATTTATAAAAAAGCAATACTTTTATTATTAAAAAAGTCATCGAACACAACTTATGACATCATCTAATTAAATATTTAAAGATGAATATCTCGGAAACTAAATGTGATATTGAAAAAAAATTAACACTGTTCTTCAAGTCATAGAAAAGCCTTTTAAACAAACTCATAAATTGCTTTCGAATTTCTCACTTCTTGTGCCCTTTGAATTAAATAAAATGTAGGAGGCTCTTATTTGATGTGATGAATAATTTTCTATTACTATAGTATGTTTGTTAATATAATTAGTTTCTTTTGACTAAAAATAAATTTTTTTGACACTGAATCTGTTCAATTTTCTGTACTTTGTGATACAAGTTTCAATTTTTCTAAATAAACAATTAGCAAAAAAATATTTCTTTTTTGTAACTGGAGATTTATAATTTAAAACTGCTAAACAAAAACAACATCGACATAGCTTCAGTTGAAATATTACCCCTTGAAAAACTGAATTGATTTTATAAAATGAAAAAATAAAGTAATTTGGATGTTTAAACGTACAATATAATACAATTTCATAATGATGGCTTTTGTTGTCTAGTTTTATTCTATAACTGAAAAGAAAACCATCAACAATCTTCATTTAGATGGCTTGAATGCGTCCGTAGCAGTTCTAGATACAACGTTTTCGATTGATTGATTTGAGCGCTTAAAAATTCGTGTGAAAGCACGGCGAAAGTCGTTGCTTCTTAGAGCATAAATCCATGGATGACAGGCTGCAGAGCCAAAAGCTATGAAAGCTGTCCAGAACCATATCGGAATCATCTTTACTTTAAAACACAAGTCCTTAGAGGCTGACTGCACGCAAGCAACGACAAAATTCGGCGTTCCCAGCACAAAGAAAAGCCCGATGATGATTCCAGCTGTCCAGGCCGCTTTGTTGTTTTTCAGAATGGACACTCTGTCTTCTCTCTTCATGTTTTCTGTGGCGATCTTTCTTTTCTGCATGCGTGCTATCTTGAAAATATGAAAATAGCAGTATGCAATTAGGTTCATTGGCAGGGCGATGCCCACGACCTGAACGGAAAACCATAAATAAGGAAGAACTTGCGGATCATGAACAACCAGTCTTGTAGTCGCGAACGCGACGGAGAAAAACCAGATGCAACAGATCACCACAGTACAACGTTTAGGGGTAATGATTTCTTGAGCCTGAAACACGTTCACGATACAAATGTAGCGGTCAATTGCAATGGCGCAAAGGTTGTATGACGATGCAATGATTGACTGAAGAGATAAGATTTGTACCATCTCTGATAGAAGATGGCTACTTTGCCAAATATTGAGAATTGTTCTTGCCATCCATATGGGATGGATCACCAAACCGATGTAGAAGTCCGAGACTGCAAGAGAAGCGAGAAAGGCATTGGAAACCGTTCTAAGAGATGGTGTTTTAAAAATAGCGATTAAAACTAGCGCGTTTCCAAACATCGCTATTATCCCCGCTATGGCATTTAGGGATGCCAAAACGAACTGAGCTTCAGAAGTAATTTCTCCTGTGCATTGCTTGATCGATTCAGTGAACCTGGTATTGTTTGTTTCCATTAGATTAGATTTTGAGGCCGGGCTGACTCTCTTGCTTACCGTAACTCTGCGTTTCCAAGGAGTATGTTCACTCTGTTCAGCGTATCCTAATAACCTAAGCGAAATATATTTGTTACAAATGTGCCTTTTTTGTTACTTTTTTTAAAATATGCTGGAAAACGTGGTATAACAAGAGAATTTCGGTTAAACCGGTCACTGTATCACGTGACAGCTGCTTGTTTTCTTATCTCCAAATATAAGCGAGAGAAACAGGATGTTATTACACTGATGGAAACTGCGTTCTTGCTACTGTCAGAACATGGATTAAGGTTTGTGAAACTAAGCTCTGGGTTTTTAACAGCGTTCGTCGATCTGATCCGGGATATTGCTGAAGTGTCCAATTATGCGCGGCCCCGGTCTTTTAACAAGTACTTAAGGTGAAGTATTTTCTATATCGGACTCTTGGCAATCTCTGCCAGTTTTTCAATTTCAAGGCTCATTAAAACTTATATTAGTCACCTTGGAAGATTCTGCGTTGATAAGGCACTTCTTTTCTTTCAGTATTATCTTGAGTTGTTGATCTGTTGATATGAAATGAAAAACACCTTTTTAACTAAACCGAAAAGACGGTACGTTTTGGAACCGAAACTAATTGTAGAACTGCACACAATTTGGGTTTTCTGCTGATTAACAGTAATTGTTTTGCTATTTTTTTCAGCAGCATTCTAGTTATGCCAGTTCAGATATCTATGTGTGAAATCTTTTCCAAAAAGCTTTTTCAATGTCTTTCGGCGGAAGCAAATATATGACTAAAGAATTTGCATTTAATTATGAGTTATTTTGATGACAAATATTGAGAGACTTATATAAGTTTAAAATAAACTATGATAAATTATTCAGTTGTTTAAATCAGAGTACTTAGAAGTATAGTCTTATCACAACCGGTATTTAAAAAAATACCTTCCAAACTAAGAAATGAAGATTCATGGTAATAGATTAGGCTTTGAATCAAGAATGCCAATAGTCGAAAATTTAAAAATGTAAGCTAAGATGTCTTTACAAAATAAAGTACATTTTATATCTACGTTCTTAACATTGACATACTTCTATAGGCATAGTTTTGGCTGATGTTTCATTAACACAAACTCGGGTAAAAATGCTCGGATTAGCAGCAAATTCAAACCGAGCCAAAGAATAGAACAACTGGAAAGCATATATAATTAAAAGCAAAAATTCAATCATTGTTTTCTTAAAGCCCAAAGTTCAGACTTGATAAGAATGCATGAAATTTGGTCAGTTTTACATTTTATAGTTTCAGTTTCAGTTTATTTATTTGCAACAAAAAAATATACGTACAGACCTTCAAATTAAATTAAATTAGAAGGAATTTTAAAAAAATATTCTTCTGACGAGGAAGCTCTAATGGAAACCGTAGGGCTTATTGATACGAAGTTCCCTCCTTTACATATAAACGAATTAAAAGATTCCGTATTTATGCACTTGACGCTTTTAAAGTATAGTACAACTAAATATTCCTATTTCGCTATTTCATGATTAGAGCTTGACTAAAGTTAGTTTCGATAAGAGCGCTTTAGTTTGTCCATATACTGATATAGTGATCAAACAAAATCAACGTGTTCTGTAAAAATAAATACTTAGCAGGTTAAGAATTTGATAAGATATATTCAAAAACGCCACATTTTTTGTGAATCCGGCTCAACAATTAAACATCCTAAACCGTTCCATTTCTGTTATTACTATTTTCAGTTTTTTGCGTAAACTATGCGTGGTACGGTGTTTCAGTAAGAAAGTGCAGAAAGAGAAGAAAAATTGCATGACCATTGATTTTTTGAATTGGTAATCTAATTGGACCTAAATAAACCTTGGCCTTTTGTTAACATATCATACTAGCGCCAGTAACGGATGTTTTTACTTAAATTTTCAATTAGTTTTTACATATCTCCGATTTAAAATGTTTCTTTAATATTTATTATATAACATGAAAATGAAAGTTTTCTTTAAAAACATTAAATCCTACCAAAATAATAGATCTCTAGGTTTCGCGACGCCATGAGTGTAAATATATGGCAAATAAACAAAACTCTAATTTCAAGAAAAAAAATGTGAATTGGGAAATTTAAAATTTTAACAGTTGAAGTTGATACCAAGGTTTGAGGCCTTTTGCCCGTCTTAGAAAGCCGCATCGTATTGTGTTTTGAATTTTCCATATATTTCTCTGTATTATATAAATTATAGCTGCAGAAATCTACCGAAAAATCAAAATGGTAAGGAAACTTCAACTTTAAAAACACGATTGCATGGACATTCTCTAGTGCGTCTACAGGCTTAGAATTTTGAAGTGGAATTTCACCGTCTAAAGTTCGAAGTATTGAATTCACAACGTTCAGTTCAATAATTGAGTTTTAAGGTAACTTGCCATTAAATTTCCATACCAAATGCAGTTAATTTCAGCCAGTTTGCCTACCCGCCGAGGCGTCGGAAAACATGATGGTTTTTATTGTTTCTCTCTAATTAATCACATTTTGATTTTATTTGTCATTTATTGCGTCGCAACCTATAAAACAAATTTTTTCTTTCATAAAAGTACAGATTTAAGATCAAGTTTTAGAACATCATTCATCTGGCTCTATCAAAAACGAATTAAAGATTTTTTTTTTTAGTTACTTGGCGATGTCATTAGCGGTTAGTATATGTTCCTGATTATGAAAACTGAAATTCTTCACGATAAGAATCTAGTTTTCTGGGATTTAAGGTGATCTCAATGCACATGCAGTGATTTTTGTCCGTAGCGCTACGAAGTGTCTATAAAGCAATTTTTAAAAGGTTAAAGGCTCAGCATTTTAAAAGTTTAATTCGCATTGTTCTTTTTTAAAAAACTAATCATATTAAAATAAACTTTTTGGTTTGCATGTTTTCAAAAGGTTTGCTTTGAGTAACACAGGGCAAAATATACCATTGGCATTGTTTTTCACGGAAAAATAGTTAAGCTTCTCATGAAAATAAACAATTCACATTCGGTGTTTTGTAAATTCCCACCTGCTCATTTACAAAAATTTAAAAAAAGTTTAGCAGTTATACGGTTTTTTTTCATAAGAACCAGTAAATTTTGCCGAGGCTCATTGTTCTTAATTTTTTGGCTGCTTCATCTTCAGTTTGTCAGTCTTAATTTTGTTTTTATTTTCTGTGAGTGGTTTGAAATAAGAAATCAAAACAAACGGCCATGGCTTTGAAAACCGATGTTGATCGTCTCAGTGTATTTTGTGATCTCTGTATACGTTTGCTCAATAAATTGGAAACGGTGCTTCTGTGTTTTTACAGTAAAGAGTTTCAACTAGAAATATTTTCACTTTTTTTCAGACTCCCTCGCCTGAGCTTATTCTTAAATTGTTCTTCTAATTTTCGGCCAATCTGAGCCTCATTGTAATGTTCTTATAATGTTGTTAATGAAAACAAGCGTGTATAATGGAGCTTAATGGAACTGAAACCATTAAAGTAGGTCTACACACAGTTAGATATCCTGCTGATGAACAGTAACTATTTTACAGTTAATTTTTAGAAGCATTTTATATAGTTATGTCTGTTAATCAGTCTTTAGACATCTATATGTACTTGAAACTAGCATTCGGATAGTCAAATGTTGTACCTACCACACGCATATTGCTGACAAATCTGATTTCTGAAGATCTCTGACTTGTTTCTGGTAATTTTACTTGCATGTATTTATCTTGATATTGAAATATTTGCTTTCAACTTGTAAACTTAAGTTTACGTGGGAATTATCAGGACTGCCGAGGGTTAAACAGTGTATTTTCATTCTGCATCTTATTAAAAAACACTGCTAAACCTCTTGAAACGAAAATTTTGGCAGATTGAATCAAAAAGCTTTCAAGATTAAGAAATCTAAATGAAAAATTCAGTGGTTGAATGGAACAAAAGGATGTTTCCTTTTCAATCGAAGGCCGCTTTGTCATGTTTGTTAACAAATTTTGTTCTTTTTGACATATTGCAATTGTATATTTCTGGCAACTGGAAAAGTTAATTAAACTTAATTATGTTACTTTTTCAATTTTATCTTTGTTTTTAAGACTTAGTAAAAATGGATTTTTTTTTGACGAACTCTTAGCAAGTGTTTTAGTATAAAACATTATGAAATATACTATAATTTAGGAGCCGTAAAGTAAACTATATCTAGTTTTCAGAGCCACATGTAAAAACTATCGACAGTTTAATAAAACTGTTAAATTCAGTTTTCAATTCAGTAAGCTCAAAACAAAGATTTGCTTGATATTTTTTCAACTCTTAGCTTTACGTATATTATAAGACTGAACTATCTTCTTATAGATAATGTAAATGCATCTATGGGTTACTTCATGATTTATTTTGGCCATGCATGAATAAAATATAGCGTTTTAGTTTATTAGAATTAACTTTGAAATGTTGATGATTTTATTTGAGAGACGTTTATTTTCAGTTTAAAACTCATGACTCAGTCTCATTTTGCAATCACAAGGCAAAATTATAATACTAAAACAAAAAGAAGTTAGAATAAAATGTAATAATCCATTTGAACTTTTTCCTATAGTTGTAGCTGAAAAGTGAGTTGTTGATGATCATACAAACGAACCTGGCGTTCCGTTTTTCATCGACTAAAGACGTTTATTTTGCCTTGGCAATCAGCGTGAATTTATAAGAATAGCAAAATAAAGTATGCCTTTATGCGCTTTCTGATTGCGACCTGTTGTCAAAGCCTAACAGCAGCTTTCAGAAACGCTTGAACCTGTCAAAAAGCAAGATTACCTTCACAGTTGTTCAAAATAGCCGTATTTTTACCGCAGATGAGTTAGTCAAGTGAAGGAAGAACGCTGACTATTTTTGAGTATGAAGGGAAGTTCCTTGACAAAAGGTCTCACGCGCATGATATTTCAAAGCTACTTTTTTTCTACCCAGCTTTAATATTTGAAAACTTCAGTCATGTACGTGTCTACAAGCATCAACTTCTTGTACGGTTTTCAAATTTTAAAAAAGAGCATTATGAACTATTCAAATTGGACCAAAGCAAAGATGTGCACAATTTGAAGAGACATCGGGATCGGTGGTATAAAAGCAAATGTTTATTTTTTTTCTTTAAATATACTTTGAACTCAATGACAATTTGTTGACAAACAAATATAATAATGCGCTTTATTTTTATGTCATTCAAATTCAATGAAGCGCCACGTTTAAAATAGAAAAAAAAATTCTGTTTTTACAATTTCCTACACTTATAAATATATACTAGTGCAAATATAAGTATACCCAGTTTTTCAGTCTGGAATATTTCATATTTATTATAAAAGTTGATTAAAATTAAAATAGAGATAAATAATTTCATTCATTTCAATATGGAATATCAACTTTGAAAACCGTCAAGGACTAATTTTGTTTTGAGTTTAAGTCGGCTTCTGAGGGTCACCGCCATCTTGACTTAACTTTGTGATGAAAACCCAAGTTGCCTAGCAACCTTGTATTTTTAGCGTGTTTTCATATCATAGAAACAAGCAACAAAGGATATCTTAACATTAACAAGACGCATAGCTGCGTGAACTCGGGCTTCTCATGGAGTAAAATACAATTTTCATTTGTAACATTTGATTTTAAATATTCCGTTATTGTTCACGGTTTCAATTACGTGACTCTGGAGCGTAATTTCACCACCTAAATTCTGATGTTGAAACGGTAGAGTCTTTGTCAATTTATTACATGTAAACAATGATAAATACTGACGAAGTCTACGTTTAATATGATGATTCCTGATTCAATTTGTCAGAGCATTCAAGTGTAAAGTTT
>JAOBAY020089833.1:0-10192 GCA_025331085.2 Zoanthus sociatus
ACAAAAGAAATATATTTTTGTACTTATATTATTTTTTTTAGCATCTAAAATGAGGAAATTCACACTAGTGCAGCAACGCTAACAGCTTTGCCGAGGAACAAAAAAACAGCCAATAACTTGTACATTGCCAATTAAATCTGAGAAATAAGAATTTCATAATTTATAGTCTTTCCATATTTTGGTATTGTTAACTTTTTATTATCAGAAATGATCACTTTTCAATTATAACAACAAAGAAAGACTTGCAGTACATCTTGTTAACATGGAAGTATTTTTTTCTATATTATGAAAAATAATTTAATTATAATAATATTGTGACTAAGAAACAAGTCACAAAAAGCTGTAAAATATCAACTCAATTTCTCTTTATGTTGTGTAAAAGTCATTTCATTTAATAAATTAATTTGCCTTAAGTAATGGTTATATATAAGGCTTACTGTGTTATTCAATCTTATAAGGAAGAAATATATTAGAACCATTAGTTTTGTTATGCAATTGTGCTTAACTTAGATCAGCTGTTAACAATTATTTTATTATCATCGGCTGCTATTTTCTTTTGTTATTTGGTTATTCATTTTAACCAGGACATAAAATTTAATTCAATACTTCATTTTGTCCATTTATTACTGTTTAATTTTTAAATATATTTTGATAATTCATCAAGTTGAAAAACATACTGAACTGATATAATCTGAGTTATTGAAATCCTTATCATGCACTGTAAGATTCCTGGTAATTACTACATGCCAGCACTTTAACAGCAGAAAATTTGATCCTAGAATGATCATATCTCATCTCTAAAATTCCAGGGTAGGGATCATGGGCTTTAATGTTTTTGTCCTTGATGGCTGTCTGGGATACCATGCAAGGAGGATTTTGAGGGTTTCAGCAAGTAGGGATGTTTTATAATCACGGTGGGATCCCACCAGAAAAAAGTGGAATCCCACCTGGGATAAAACCGGGATCCCAGGTGGGATTGGTGGGATCCCATATCTTATTTTTACCGTTTTCACTTGTTAAAATCACTTGCAAGGAATCTTGCAACGTGTTCATTCTAGATGTTTTCCTTACACTTATATACAGTACATAATTATATATTTCAAAAGTCTTTTTACAATGTTCAACTACTGTAGCTAGAAACATGTTTCATACATCCACGCTTTTTCTTTTTAAGTTTCTTGGCTTAATTTCTAGTACAATTGCGCTGTTGTACGGTTTGTTTTTTTAAATAGTGAGCATCAATCATTTGCTTTAAGCGAGAGATGGCAGGTTTTACTTGGGCGAATCGCTTGGAAGCTCTTTGATTTCATGGTGAATTGCTTCTCCTCCTTGCTCGCCAAAGAAACTGAGTGGAAGCCACCTGCATCTTATGAAGTTCACCATATGATCTTCCAGAAAGTGCATCTTTGGTGGGACCTACTCATCTTGGAAGTTAGCACGGTAAAATTCCATGAACTTCCTAATGTTTCGATCTGTGTTTCAAATAATAAAAATAATGAAGTTTCAAATTTCTTATTCTTTTTCCTATATTTATTTTGTATCTTGTGATTGAGCGTAAATAAATGTGTTGTTTATCAAAAAACGTTTGGGGCTAGTTTTGTAGACTCTGAAGATGACTTTTTGAGTTGAAAACGTTCATTTTTAAAGATTTTACATCTTATACTGTAAATCAATAAACCCATAAACGTTTTTATTATTTTACTAGGCGAGTTATAAACAGATTTGTTGTTGTGGTTGTCATCTTGCAATAAAACCAGTTTGTACATTTTTACATAAAAATGAAATTCTATCGTAATTTACTAACTTGATACCTCATTAGAGTTGTCAATTGTCTATTTTTACTTTGCTTAAATTTTCTTTCCTATTACCTAGATCTTCTGTTTGTTTATTAAGTCCCTTTTTGCTATCGTACTGGTTGTGGCAGGCAGCAAATTACTAGTACTTGTTTTGTATGGCTTCAGATTCTTTTGCAGGTTTAGGGGACTGTTCTTGAACTATTTCTACAGATGTGCAGCACATCTTGGAAATGTTGTTTGACTTAAAAGTAATAAAAATAAACCTTATTTTATATAGGTGAACAGATATTTATGGGGCAGGGGATGTTAAGTGTTGTTAATTGTTAGTAATATAATTGTACCATATTCCCCAGTATACCATTATTGTAGTGCTGTAAGATTCTTGTGTTAGAGTTAATTACCTAAAGAGATCAAAATTTAATTTTGCAGTAACAGTAAATGTTGAAAGACATATTTTGAAACACATGAATATCCATATGTTTGGCAAAATTGTCATGCAATTACCTTTAGTAATTTGTGGACATCATTAGTTTTGAATCTGTAACTGTGGAAGGTATTGCGGAAATGCCCATCTACAGTAGCTAAGGAATTTCTCGAAAGCCTTGAAAAGAAAACCTACTTGTTTTTCAGAGGCAGCACTTGCTTTTATGGCCACAGCTTTTTTTTCCTGGGAAAGATTAATATATATACTTTTTAGTTTCTGCATATTTTAATTCCACTCACACTAGCTTTTTGTTGAGAATCTCGCTTTTGTTAGCAGTTCAACAATTAGAGGCTGGTGGTTAGTGTCAGAGTGCTCCAGGAGGCTGTGAGTAATCAGGGGTGTCACAGAGCTGCTTAATGTCTGGGCCAAGACCTACATGAAGACCAGGGAAACAGATCTGGATGAAATAGCAATTTAAAAATTAAGTTTTCCAAAGACATTTTAAATTTTACAGTAATCTCCTGCTTATAACAATTTTGGCTCAGCACGAAAATGTGTATTTAAAACCGGTCTACTGCACTTGCTTGGTCAATGGTGATGGACAATAGGAGTTGATGAATCATATTACAGTAATCTCTGACCTTAATGTTGCTTACTGCTTCTCCCAAGGAGTGGTTGAGGTTCTGTTGAAGGTGTGCAAGGGTACGTAGCTCAAGCCTGCTCCGGTTTTCCCTGGTATAGTTCTTTTGCTAATATGGTGCATCACAAACAGGAGTGACGATCTTGTGAACCAAATGAACGTAATCATCCATGATATTTTAAGGATTAATTTTATTTCAAAGGTTTATATTATGTTGTCTACAAGTAATAACATTCCGATATTTATGTTATATTTACCAATGGCTCCAGAAATGCCCATTACTCTTAGTCCCCAAATAGGAACACGACAAAACTCTTTTCTCTGGAACAAAGCAAAAAAGACATCACAGTTGAAGTTCTTTGTTGAAGATAGATAGATAGATAACTTTATTATACACTCTTAGCTAAATAGCTAGTTTACAAGTGTATAGGAACTAAAAAGGGGAAAATATTTACTAAAAAGGGGAAAATATTTACATATATATATATAAGTTACAAATATCTATATTTAAAATTTTGAATTAATTAATATTCATAAAATTTAGGAAAGGGTAACACACGAAAACCTGCTTGATTAAAATGATACATCTCTAATAATTATTTTAAAAGCTAGTGTTCCTGCTTTTTCCCTTATTGAATCGTCAAGTTCATTCGAAGTTTCTGCTGCAAAGTATCTAAAAGATGTAAGGCCGTATTTCGTTGAAATGACTTTTGATATTGATAAGATGTTTTGTCCTCTTAAATTGTAGCTGGTGCTTCGGTTTTCTATTAGTTTGGAAATTGGAGCAGGTACCGTTTTATTAAAAATTTATTACTAGCATGTCTTGAATCCTGCGTTGCGCCAAGGTTGGCTGCTTGACTCATCTCAGAAGGTCGATGTAGGAGGATGTCTTGTCTTTGTATATGAGTTGTAAGGCGCTTTCATTTACTTTTTCTAGCTTTTTAGCGTTTTGCTGGCTGCAGTGATGCCATGTTTCACTACAGTATTGAAAGTGTTTGAGGATGTATACACGATATAACACTTCTTTCGTCTTGATTGGTAAAATGTTTTTAAGTCTATTTAGAACGTTAACGTGCCTGCCTACTTTGCGGCATATATTACTGGCATGGATATCAAATTTAAGTTTGTTGTCTATTGTTATACCTAACAGTGTTATGGATTCCGAGGTATCGATATTTGTATTACCACAGTTAAGATTTAATTCTCCTTTACTGGGACCTAGTGTTATTGCTTGGTACTTTTCTGGGTTTGGCCTCATCCTACATGGTGGTATTCATTAGGTCCTTTTTTGTCACTTTTAAAAAAGACTGTTTAAAAAACACTTAGCACTTTTTCCCAGACCTTCGTAACTTGTTCAGCTGGCACCATGATAGACTATCATTAGCTTTCATAGCAACGGACTCCCCAACTGGTACTGTAAGTTGAAAACAATTCCTCTCCATGACCTTCACAGAGTAATTTTTCTCGTTCTTCTTTTGGTGTTGACCTGAGGATATGCACTTCAACTGCCTTGTAATGTTGCAATGTTGACGATCAGCTACCTTGTCAGTTGGTTTTTTGTGCCCGTGGAACATACTGAAGAACAAGAGGCTTAAGAATAGAAAAAGGCGAGAAAGCTAGACGATATTTATGCAGAAAGCGTGGAAGGTGAGATTGCTTATAAAAAACTTTTTATAACAAACCTTTCCTCCTGTTTTACACTCTGTTTTGCTTTTCTTTGTTGTCGATTCACCCTTGTTGGAAGCTTAAGCACAATTGATAAAATGACTATTGCAAACTGAACTAAACTAATACTGAAAGCTGCATTAATTAAATATCAATAAATTAAATGACATGAGTATTTTGATCTGCATGATAAGTACTATGACTTCCCCCCTGTTCAAATGAGAAAATGTTCGTTAAGTTCATCATATAGGATTTAAGTAATTATATACAATGTTCAACAAATTCCTAGATTAATGATGATGATATCTATTAGTGTTTTCTACAAGTTTAGTCTTTCTCGTGCCTTAAGATGACCTCATGACATAGTCACGCTAAAAATGGCCTTTATTCACACATATCTATCAACATATCTATCAAACTATAGACAACTATACATTTCTAAACTTCTTATGAAATGTTCTTTCGAAATATCTTATTCACTTGAAATTATGACGTCGCATGCGGTGACGTCATCTAGTTGATTATAAAAATTTATGCTAAAAAGTAGATTTTTTTAAAATAAACAATATACAGTCAATTCTTTGCAAAATCATATTTTATTTTCTTGATTCTAATATAATTATTAAAATACACTTTTGATCAAAAATTATGGTTCAGAGTGTCTTGCATATTATTCTAATATAAAAAAAAGAAAGAAAAATTAGTCCATCTAGGATAAAGTAAGAAAATTTTATTAGTCATGTATTTCACTGTAACCTTTAAGTAAGCTGCAGAATATCACATAGTGAGCAATTAACGTTCAAGATTCTCACACTTTAAGTGATTTATTTGCTTAGAACCCTGGGTTTCCTGCTGTTGTTCTTGGCCTTCCTCACCCATCTTTCAAGCGGCGGGGTCCTCCTCTTTTCACATCATTAAAGTGAAAATTCGCCATAGTATGATTCCGATCAAAGCATGGGTGTGGGCACATTCTCACTTGACATACTGCACATGTGAAAAATGTATCTACTCTTTGACCATGCACTTTACATGTTGATCTTGATTCATTGAGTAAGGGATAGTGGAAATAATAACGATTGAATCGAAGATGTGACACAATGACTGTTTGTTGTATCTTTACATCATGCCTGAAGGTCTTACCACTTATTAGTTGAGCAATGAGTGACTTGCAAAAGCATAGCTGGGACATTATGATGAAATTGAGATTTTGTCTTCAAAATTTGGGCATTTGAGACACTAAGCTCAAGGTGATACAAAAACAGTTTGTAATACCATGCAACTCGTTTCATCAGACAAGCATGATCAGAGAGGTCAACACCACCAATATTTGTGTTATACAGCCGTATTACATGTGGTTGGTTCACCTAAATTTTCTCCCATTTATTTTGTTTTTGTGACCGCTCAACAATAACATTTGCAGTGTGAGAGCATTAGTACAGTTTTCTTGTCTTGCCATGTAACAGAGGTCATAGTACCATGTTGTTGATACAAAACCTCACCTCTTTTCAAATCCTTGACCATCTGATATTTTGGATCTGTAGTATCCTTTGGTAGTCCCCTTCTGTTTGATCGAAATGTCCCACATGCAAGGTTCCCCTGACTTTCTAACTGTTCAAATAAATCTATGGAGCTATAATAATTGCCCATGAAAACAGTATTACCCTCATTTAGAAATGAACTCATCAGGTCCATAACTGCCTTTTTGCCAAGGTCTTTCTGCACAGTTCCATTCACCTTGCCAGTATAAACATTACTGCCGAGATAATATCCTGTGCTGGATTCTGCAAGTGTAAAACACTTTATTCCAAAACGCCCTGGCTTTATTGGAATATACTGGCAAAAATAAATCTTTCCCTTGAACTTTATGAGAGTTTCATCCACAGAAAAGATGTTTTTCAGGGTAATAAACTTCTTTATACTTTAAACGCAAGAGATTTAACAATTTCCTTACCTTGAACAGCTTGTCATAGCCTGGCTGAGTTTAACCTTAAATTTCCTCATCGTTATTTGCAAAATGAAGATAGCGAAGAATTTGAAAATATCTTTCTTGCCATTACATGGCCGAAAAAAGGAGTATTTAGTATAGCATCTGTACTCCAGTACATTCTAAGTGCTGGCTTCTTCACAATCCCCAAGTGCAACCCATGCTTCAGTTCCTCCACTGTCACCAGATACCTAAACAGAATTCTCACCCTGAATCCGTTTTTGCAGTGCATACAAATTTGTTTGTTCAACCAAAAGATTCCAAACTTGCACGGTGAAAAATATTTGAATAAAATCCAGAACAGTCATCTGTTCATTCAATTCAGTGACTGGACCTGCTTGTTGAAGGAATGGCAAATCTGGTCGAGCGGTAATATTTCTTTCTCCTTCTTCATCGCTACTACTTTCACTTTCAGTTTCGGCAAAATCTGAGTCAACTTCATTATCCGAAGCTTGATGCTCATAAACATTTCCTATGGGTATGTCGATTTTGACACTTCTTGAAAAATTAACAGAGAAGAAATTCACATCACAAGGATTATTTACAGCCAGCATTTTTAAATGATGCCAAAAAGGATGTCACAAAAAAAACCCCGTACGATTTAAGACTCAAAAACTCAAACTTACCTTTCTTTGACTAAATATTGTAGAATTACACAATATCTGCCATCTTGAAAAGTTGTAGGCCCCAGATCCTTACCAATCCAAAACTACAGCTGTTCAAAGGGGCCTAGGGATTTTGTACGCATATATGCGTAGCTAGGATCCTTAGGGTTAAATGAAGCTTAAAACTAGATTTCGTTTTAATTGGAGTTTCAATTGAAAAGAAAATTCTTGATTTATATAACATGGTATCCTATTCAGTGGATAACAATGTGCTGGCTAACAACAAAATGACAAAGTCACCTTGTATTCATTTTACCGATATGCAAAGTGTTTGTGGCAGTCATAAAATACAGAACTGACCTATTTCCAGAATTACAAGGTCTATTTTTATTTATATTCAGAAGAGGCGTCTTGAAGACCTCATCATCGCCGTATACATTATGTGTAACTAAATACATTGTGCTTATTTTGTACATGTGTATGTGGATACCTTTCACAGTGCCATCATACCTCTATGCTGCAACATAAGTCGTTTCTCTTACATTGTTTTTGAAGTGACGTCCTAATAGGAATATTTTAAATGTAACTTAGAGGTACTGGCCCCTTTTTTCACTGTTAGCTTGACTATTTCTTCTGCTACCAGGTCCTGCCAGTTCTCTCTTCTGTGGTACTAATGTGTTTCTCACCTGGTTACATGACCCTACGCCTGGCACTTTTCCTTGCATCATCCAACAATTTCTGTTCCTCTTCTCCCAGCAAAATGTCCAGCCATTGTACTCTTATTGTTGCGCTACATTGTCATTGCTTCTTGTTTGAACATTCTGGTGGATGCTTTGATGTGCAACTCAATGTTGTACAAAATCTCTTTCACTGGTGACATTTGTCTTTGGAACGCTGAATGCTTTTCTTCATTAAATGGATTGTAAAATGCACTGCTATGGAGTTAATCAGCAATCTGTTGTTCGATAATGAGCAGGATTTTCTTTGTGGTTGCGTTGAATTCATCATCATGGTCGTGAAGTAATGAATAAAATCTTTCATCTTCTTTGACAGGAGTAAGTTCTTCATCTAAAATTGCTTCCCCTTTCAAGAGAGTTGTTGCATCTTGCAAATATTACTGAAGGTTCGAATGTATTTTTTGATAATGCAGACCCATGTCTGCATTACTGGTACTGGATTCCAGAAGTTGCCAAAGAGGTGCTGTGACAATTTTGTTCATAATGGCAAGAGCTCGCATACAAGGGAAATACACGTCTGAGGTCAAGTCCGAGTCTGCTGGCTTCAGTAAAAAAGTTCAACCACTTTTGCAGAAACTGAACAATATGTTCACGATGGTGAAATGCAGTGTGCTATGAAAAATTGTAGCGCTAGCTACGCTAAAGGTAACTTGGCCAATTTTTGAAAGCAAATGAATGCGGTTTTTGTTCCATAATATTGTTCATCTGTTGAATCAGAATCAAATTATTTGTTTGCTAACATGGGTTTGGTTTGGTATACGACAATTTGTAGCTGTACTGATTAGCCTCATCGCAATCTTCTGTTGATTTACTTCTCTTAAAATTTAAATGAACTCGTCACTGCTCTTTTAATACTGTATTTATATGTGTAGACTTTTTTCTATATTTTGATTGAACTCATGACAGTATTGAATATAATATGCAATAATTATTTTCACCTTGAAATTCTGCGATCAACTGTAGTAATAATAATCTACTATCTTTATAATAATTTTGGGCAAGTAGTAGTGCTCTTTAAGGTTTTGGACAGTGTTATCCCTGCCAGCATAACCAGCAAAACTGGACAAATGGCATTAAGCACTAGCTCTTTCTCTTCACGCACAATCATTCTACTTTGTATTTAACCATTATTTTGGTTTTTGTTTAGATATAACAGTAACACTGGCAATGCTGGGAAGCTGGTGGAATAGAATCGTGGTGGTGGTGTCTCGATGCTTTCTTTTTTTGGCTGAGCATCCATATTATTTGCTACACACATTTTTTTTTTTCAGTTCTGTTAGAGCAGTGGAGGAAGTACTGGTCAACTTTTTCCATTATCTGCAGTAACTTACCTTTAATTTCACGTGTTAAAGATCCAGTGTCATCAGGATGGGATCTGATGCATGCCAAGATGTTATCAATTTCTTGTTGTGGGCAAACCATGCTTGTGTCTTTGTTCTGTCAGAGGCCGGGGGGATTGTGCAACATTCTGCACTTCACAAGGTGGATGTGTTTACAAATTGTACTCATTATTACAGCATCAGGGCAGATGCTGATGAACGAATGAAGACATAAGTGTCTCTCAGTGCAAGTTATGTTACATACATCCTTTCTTGGGCAGGGTTCAACTAAATTCAGCAACCTTATAAAATCTCTTTCTATTTTCAGATAGAACTTTCCACTTTCCATCGCTGATATGTTTCATGGATTCTGTGGTTAACAAGCTCTGCTTATGTATGCCTCTCACAAAACATGCTCGTACAATATGTACATTTTACCTTGGTTATCTTGAAAAAATAACCAGAAAGCACCAAGACAACAATAGCAAGGTAATTTTTACATACTTTGTTGAAATGCAGATAATTTAAAATGGTTTTCACTTAAAAACAATTTCTCCAATGTCATAATGCTGAGGATTCAGAGTTTGATAACACCCACCAGTAATGTTTTCTTTTTGGGAAGTCATAATGCTGAGGATACAGAGTTTGATAACACCCACCAGTAATGTTTTCTTTTTGTTATTTTTAACTTCTGCATCAAACTGAAAAACATCAATTATGTCTGTTTATGCATATGTCCAGCAAAGACAGTATTCTTCCTAATTATTAAAATGCTGTTTAACAAATACAATTTTAAAACACAACACTAGTAAGTGTTGCGTTTTAAAAATGTATCTATTAAACAGCATTTTTATAATTATTATTAAAATGCTGTTTAATAAATACAATTTTAAAACACAACATTAGTAAGTGTTGTGTTTTAAAACTGTATTTGTTAAACAGCATTTAATTATTATTAAAATGCTGTTTAACAAATACAATTTTAAAACACAACACTTTGTCCTTGTTTGATAATCTTGTTT
>JAOBAY020089842.1:0-10192 GCA_025331085.2 Zoanthus sociatus
AAGAGTGATGCTTAATTGAGTGTAATATTTTTTCAGTTGACTTTAACACAGTGAGAGAAATACAGCAGTGAGAAAATGAAGTGAGAGATACTAGATATGTACAGTACTCTGATCAATAAAAGAAATTATAGCATAAAAACAAAAGTCTGTGGCAAAGTTCTCTGTACAAGCTGGCAACCAGCGGAATTCTGCAAGATGTGCAGACGAAAAAGTAGCCACCTGTAGTGGCTTTAAATTTTCTTTTGACTTAAAAAATGTGCATTAATAAAAGAAATTATAGCATAAAAACAAAATTCTGTGGCAAGGTTCTCGGTACAAGCTGGCAACCAGCGGAATTCTGCAAGATGTGCAGACGAAAGTAGCCGCCTGTAGTGGCTGTAAATTTTCTTTTGACTTAAAAAATGTGCATTATTTTAAAGATCAATTATATGGCTTATTCAAAATAAATTTTTGTATTGATCAGTGTTCTTGTCAGCAAAGATGAATGAGATAGATCTAGTATTGGAATTCATGTCTCAGCACATATGTGATAATAATTGATCAAAAATGTGGCTTCCTGGTGATGCATTTTGCCTGCCTGATGAATTTTGTACTGAGAACCCTGTCTGGGGATTTCATTAAGTCTGCCCCATAAACAGGCATTTCTTTGAAGTTCAAACATTCTATGGTCACGATTCACATTATAAATGTCTATTTTCTATGCTTGCATGGATTTGTTTTTATAAGGCCAGACCAATTTAATTTTTTTTTTGTATTTTTTGGTATTTTTTTCCGTTTGGGATATGTATGATGGGAAAGCCATCACGCCCTCATAATGTTTCTATATTTATATATAAAAAGCAAGGAATGGGAAACTAAGAGAAAAATAGTAAGTTCTACAATATCATTTATAAGCCATACATTCTAATTAAAATATAAGTTTAAGTACACATGCGTTGTTAGTACATGAGCATCATATTTAATAATTGTTTGAATGATTATTGATGTTGTCTAGAATGATGGAATTCAAGGAATGTTCCGAGGTGCTGTGCCTCGAATCCTCAGAAGAACTTTGATGGCTGCGATGGCTTGGACAGTGTATGAGGAGGTTAGTTTTGTTCTTTAGGCCAATGAAAATTGATTTCATGTTTCTCGTCAGCCACTCTCAGAATATAGGTGAGGGAATTTTTCATTATTCATTAATTTTCAATATTGGACAAGTATGGTCCTTTTGAAGGCATAAAGCTATTTTTTTAGTTTATAATAAAAACAAAGTGAAGTGAAGCACAAAGCACAATGGTGGACATGTAGTGCACGTGATGAAATCAAAGTTGAAACTTATAAGTATTGTTCTGATGTGCCAACAATGATTTTTGATTGAAAAACATGAAAAAGTATTTTCGAACCAAAAATTTGCGATCAAATTTTTTGATAAACCATTAATATCTTTGTTTATCGAAAAATAATGAAAAATGAAAATTTTCCACGTGGTAGCTAAAATTCCATGCGGGCGCTGACGAGAAACATGACATCAGTTTTCATTGGCCTTAGTGTTTGAATGTAATAAAAATTGTCTTTAGTCTGTGATAATTTTAAATCAAAAGGAAGTTTTGACTTCATTGTAAACTGAACACCCTCACGTTGAAGCCTGTTGAAATAAAAAGTATTTAGTTGCTGCAAGTGAAGCGAGTAGCCTCCTATTCAGAGTACAATGTAATCTTCAGATGTCACTAGCAGCAAACATGTGGTTCAAACAATCAGCAGACAGTTTAAGTCCATACTGTATCAAGAGTCTTATCAAGGATGCCCCTAGCATTTCAGTACTGATGATACATGCATATATTACATAGATTACCGTAAATAATCAATTAACTGCTGCACTTCTACCAGAAATAATTTAATAAGCGCTCCTGTTGCATTAGCGCCGCGGTGTCAATTTAAGTATTTTTAAATAAACACCATAGATTCTTTTTTTAAAAGCGCTAACTGTAATATTAAGTTGATTAACACGATTGGAAAATAGGACACTCTTTCACTCACTCTTTCAACGTGGTGACATAGTGGGTAGAAGTCTCTACAAGACTTTACCCACAAAAAGGGGATATAATAAAATGTGTTGGTTAATCACTTAATTAAATTTGCGCTTGATTAAATTAAGATAATTCGAGACTTCTAGTACGTGCTGGTATATTCACTCACTTTGAAATAAGCGCCGCTGTCAAATAAGTGCCGCTCTTGAATAAAGGCCGCGTCTTGTAATAAGTGCTGCGGTGCTTAATCATTTACGGTAGTGAAAATCATTAAATCAAGTATGTTCACTCTGACGCTAATTTTCTCTTCTCCCTTTACAATAACAGTACAAATACATTAAATGGGATCTTAAATCTATTTTAGGGGTTGGGATTAAGGGTGTCAGTATCTTGGAGGGGACTTAGAGTCCTACTATATTTATACCCACCTTCGGATAAATCAGTAAATAAAATAAAATAAAAAATAAATAATAAAATGTCAAAAATAGGACAGTAATGTTACTATAACAAAATAGTGGTATTTATTAGGCACCTAAGAGCATTCTTGTTTGTTCTCACTGTCAGAAAATATAATTAAATTGAGAAATGGGTTATGCAAAATGAAAATTGGTTAACTTTTACCTTAAGTAACTTCAATTTGTGTGCACAGGCCTGATCACTTGAAAGTTTGTATGAACAGTGTTTAATCTTTCTTCATTTTAAATATTATTGAAGAAGCTAATCTTGTTTCACGAACTACTAGATTTGAGTAAGAGGTCATTTTCATAATATTGATTGAAAATGATACTGTCTTTTAAGAGTTGTCTCAAAGAAAAGCTTAATTACATTTTTCAGATTATGGTTCAGCTTCACCTGAAAGCTTAAACTTTTTTAGTGGAGTTGTTTGGAGTTTCAAGACAATTACTGGAATGGATTTGAAAGATGCTGGTCATGTAAATCAGTGGAAGACTAGATGTTGGACTGAAATGACAGACTTGGAATCAAATATAGTTTTGATTAAATTGTAACATTTATTTATTAATATTTTATCTAGTCAACATAACTTCAGTTTTGGAATTTAAATGCTTATGTCCTACGATTTAACGACATTTAATTAGGAAATACTTTGTTTAGCAAATGAAGTATTGTTAACTAGACTTGTAATTATTAATGCAGTGACATTCTTAAGATGTCCATTGTTAGCACTTAAATTATATTTTTGATGTTTGGAGTTGGATTTTTGGAAAACGAATTATCTGCATAGCGTTTTTGTTTCTTAAAGTAATTTTTGAATTATTTCTTTTATTTTTGTTGTAAGGTAAAGATTAAGTTTGTTAAGAAAACTTTCATACTTCTAACCAATTCTCGATAAAATTAATATTTATATATCATAGAACATATGTGATAGTTGCATCATTTTGACTTCTCGTGCAGCTGTTTTGTAATATATGCAATTTTGGAGTTTATTGCTTGAAGATTTGAAATACTGTATATATTGCACGTTACATGACTTAAGGATTTTATAAATTATTGGTATTTTTAACATGGAGAATTGTAAATACAGTCAGCAGAATGTAAACACAAGATATTGTGGACATAACACTTGTATACATGCATAAAGCTTAAAAATGTCGATCTGTTTCTTTAAGAAACTCGAGCCTTAGTCTGACTACCATTAGAACCTAAAATTACGGCGTATGAATTATCTCAATCGTGTTAGTTTTCAAAAGTATTTTAGAATGGTTATAAAGGCATTCTTGAAGAAGAAAACAAAATTGAACTTAAGATTCAGTAGGTAAAGAATTGATTGAGTTGTATTTCACACAAAGAAAACTGACAATCACTCTTTCACGGGCTTAAATTGAAAGAACCATACAGAAATTACAATAGACACATATTTTTTACTGTAGTTAGGGGATTATAAGAGTCTTGTGATTGACTGTAAACTCAATATAGGTAGTTGTTCTGTAATGCAGAATAAAAAGTCATCAACATTTTCATTGCAAATCAAATTCTTAAACGAGAAGATTGCAAAGTTGTTTTTTCTACCACTGTACCTTCTAATTTTCGCGTTTATTGCCGGATTTCATACCGAGAGAGCCTGGATACAAGTCCCTTAATTCTTATACTTACGAGATATGACCAATATAAAAAGAAAGACCACACTATGAATAGCAAAATCCCAAAGTTTGAGGTTAAACGGATCAATAGTTAACGAAATATAGCTGTTTTAAGATATAAGAATTTCTAAAGAAATGTATGGCTTCCGGACGCTATCTGAAGAATTGTCCGGAAGCCCTACATTTCTTTAGAAATTCTTATATCTTAAAACAGCTATATTTCGTTAACTATTGATCAGTTTAACCTCAAACTTTGGGATTTTGCTATTTATAGTGTGGTCTTTCTTTTTATATTAATCATATTTCGTAAGTATAAGAATTACAGTAAGGGACTTGTACCCAGGCTCTCTCGGTATGAAATCTGGCAATTATGTTTGCATTGAAGATATGTACAATTCTCACAAAATCCGTACTCTTTCTCTTTTTGTTATCCAGTCAGGATATTACATTTAATAAATCCAATGGTTTTCCACAAATTTACCCACTTTAGTTAACCAATCCATTTTTTGTTTACCTAATGCGATTCTAATTGTAGTTCCCTAAACAAACTTTTAGTACAAACTACATGCATGTATTATCCTTCGATTTTATTACACACTTTTTTCTCACTTAAATTATTTATTTCATCAGGGAAGAAGAAAAAAGCTCGCCAGTTTAATGTTGAGGAAATGTTTGAAGAAACAAAAAGAAATGCAATTGAAATGTCAAAAAATAATGAACAAGGTACATTATTGTATATCATTTTAAGCATAAGGCTTGTGAATGTGGCTTTACAAATTATTACTTGAGTAATCAGTAGATAATACTGTATGTAGCATACAGTATGTGTACATGTACGCTAGTACTACAACTGGAAGCCACTGATAAAGGCTCTTATGCCACATTAAAAGTGGAAATCCTCCCTTTAATCTACCATAAGTTAAAGTTAGCCTGAATGTTACAGCAGCTGCTTTGGTGGCTGTTTTGGCATTGTTGGGTCTCATCTGCAAAGCATAGTTGATAAACAGCCTCAAGTTTCTACAGTACTAGATAATAAGTAGTAACCCCATATGACCCTAATGAACCTAATCATGAGTGCATTTCTTATAATCTCGGATTACATACCTCTAAATAATAATTTTTGGTAACATTTTTTTCAATAAGAAAATTGAAAAATATTGAATCTTCCTCAATGATTTGTGGTACATGTTGGTTAAATCTTTACACAAGTATTCATGCGAGGTTGTAAGCTGGCACTTGCCATTTTCTTTGCTCAACTCCACCAACATGAAACAAAAATACTTGTCAAACCGGTTTGTGATCCTACATTAGCATAATCTAGCATGAAAGTGAGATTCACTGCTCGTGTCACCAGAGGTCCTCCTACGTAGCTGCGAAGGAGGCTAAAGTCCTCCGGTTTTTCTCTCTCCCCAATCCCTCTTGGACCTCTGATACCCAGGGTAGCCTTGACTAGTCAATCAGTCAATCAATTCCAATTTTAATTTGGGTATACACCCGTAAACGGGGATGGCTGGATTTATCCCACTCTGGCAGCAATCTCTCCTACTCCCACTCTCCATCTCACTCGATTCAATGCATCCTCCTTCTGCAAACCAACAGTCTTGCTCTCCTTCTCTACTTGCATTTTCCATGTCTTCCTCGGTCGTCATCGCTTTCTCACTTTCAAGCAAAACAATGTCATTGAGTAGTGCACACAGGAAACCCAATAAATTCATTTATTAAACTTTACAACCAATCAAAGTACATGGATTGTGTACTTTGAGAACCTTTGTATGTTTGTGGCATTGCATTGAGTTGCAGCCATTCACATACACTTACATGTACAGTACGTGTTCGCAGTAGTCACGTTTACCTATCGACACTGCTCTGTCTTAAAGATGTTTCTAGAAAGGGATTGTGAATAATTATGATTAATACAAGGAAGTAATGGCTTTTTAAAACCGAAACATACAGGAGCCATATGTGGTGTTTGAGCCCCTATTGTTCAATTTTTCACCATTTGTTCAGTTTTTCACTGGTGTCTGTTTAATCTAGATGGTGAGGTTTGGGAGGCTCAGGTTCGATTCCTGGCTGGACTAGCACTTATGTTCGTAAAATAATTGAGAAGGTGTTGCCTTTGCTTTAACGTCTGTAAATGGTTAGACTTTTACATTATTTTGTGTTTGTCATGTGAAATGTCTTTGTCCATCATGGTAAAGTGATAAAGTGGTAAAGATGCATTTGATTAGTGATAGCATTAGTGGTAAAGATGGTGTTAGATAGTATTAGTGGTAAAGATGACATTTGATAGCATTAGTGGTAAAGATGGTGTTTGAAAGCATTAGTGTTAAAGATGATATTTGATAGCATTAGTGGTAAAGATCCTGTTCGAAGCAAACTTGCTCCCACCTTGACTTTACCTCAAACTGATTGCATTTAATGTAAGGTACAATTTATGTTATTGGTCAAATAGAAATAACCTGATATTGCTAGTTATTTTCTTGTTATTTATTTCGCGTTAACCATGTTACAATCTATTGTCTGGTCATTATGTACACATCTGCAGCAGAGTCAAGTGATGATGGAGATGAACCGTTTGTCTTGCTTCCTCCATCAATGAGGGAACAAGATGTTACCACAGCGGTAAGCATGGCTATCAGTGTTTATTATTTTACTATTAATCAATTACTGTAATTTTAGCTGATGAAGATCATGTCATTGTGTTTTGTAAGGCTTGGGAAGTGGGGTACACTAAGTGGGAAAGCAGGCACACCTGGATTGGAGGTCATCAAATTGGAAAAACACTGAGTCCATATTTTTTAAAAAACTGATGAACGGCACTCAACAGTGATTTCTGAAATTACTTTACAATTTATAAAATAAATAAAATTTATTTTGACAAATTCAAAATACAGTGCATACAGTGTACAATATTGCAGGAAATACATTTAAACCTTGATTTATTCATCGTCTTTAAGACTGCCAGTGGTTGTTGGCACGCAACTATAAAATTGGGGCATAACACATCAAACTTTTAAATAGCTCAAAATTGACAGGCAAGTATAAATTTATGCTAATGATATTTATCATTACTCAATATATTTATATATTGAATAATGATAAATATTTTAAAAACTTTTACTTTTTGTAGATATGTAGTCAGTTTACTTAACAATAATTTGCAAAAATAACCACTTACTGTATATCCATTGCAAAGAACTTATTTACAGTCATTAAAAGAGAAGACAACATTTCTTCATGCACGCCACGCTGTCTGCGAAATAAACAATGTGCTAGACTTCCAATATATAATTTGATGGGCTAAAGCAAAATGTATCTGATTTTTGTTGTAGTTGTTACTACTGTAATTAATGCAGTGTAGGTTTGAACAAAAATTAAGCTTTTATCGATTGTGAAATTAAAACAATTTCTAAAATATTTAAAGCAGTGCTTTCTTAAAAATATTTGCAAACTATTATATTCAATTTGGAGCGAATTTAATAACGTGTGCCTGATGCCTAGTTGATAAACAGCCTCAAGTTTCTACAGTACTAGATAATAAGTAGTAACCCCATATGACCCTATGATTTTGATTTTGATAATGATTTCCCGTTATATCATTGGAGCAATGGTAAATATTTGTTGTTCAGTGTATTGTTTACCCTGTAGGATTAAACTGCATCAAATTTATTGCAATTTGTAAACAAACAAATTCTCTTATAATTTGAGAAGTTTTATATTTAAACTCTTAATTTTTTGTAAGAATAGAGTGGAAATTGGTCAATAGTGTGAAATTGCACTTTGCCACCCTGTCAGGTGGAATGGTTGCAGCAGCATTTTCTGGCAAAGCAGCACCTATTTACATACGAAACTCTTAATAACAGCTATTAGAACTATGGATTGGACAACTTAATCACAGGTTACAGTTGTGATGAAAATAAATGTTTTGTGTCTAGTGACTTTAAAGAGTTACAAGATGCCTTTACTGGGAAAGGCGGTACAGCTGTCGGGGAACGTTGGTACAATTTACCGGTGTACCGGCCTTAAGAAACACACTGCATGTACAACTTTCCTATTGTTTTCTCGTAAAGAGATTTACTTAAACTTTTAGTTTAAACTATTAGAAGGATAGAATTTTATCTACAGTTTGTGGTATCAAACAAAAAACTTTCAGGTGGCTCAAAACATAACAGCTCAAATATCCAAATTTCGAGCTTTTTGAAAAAAATGTTGAGCACCCTGATTACTAGCAAAGGGCATGGGAACTAGAAACCCATCACCATAAAATACTACACAATTATATAGGATTTTGAGTTTCTCTTTAAAGTTATGCCCACTAGGTGTAAAACAATGCTTTCTTTTATGATGTTCGTCCACTCTCCATACATTTGTTTAGTAAATGCTGTGAGCATGTTCCTAGTTCCCATTGCCCCGAAGGCGTGACTTGTTTTTGAAAATTGTCACTTTGAGCCGTTATATCTCCAAAACTAAAAGTTTATATAGCAAAATTGAAAGAAGAACTTCTTAAACAACTTTTTTTAAGCACTCTATCCGAATCACTTTAACAGAAACATTTATAAATGAATGAGGCTCAATTCTGTTCAGTTGTGATTGGTGGGATAATAAATTTGTTTTGTTTATGCTTTATAACACCACTTTACAGTGTACTTTAGTAGTTTAGAACACTTTCCCAGAATTGCTTCCAGCCCAGTTTTTAAATTACGCCTACAAAAATTCAACATGAATTCTTTAACTACAAAATAAACTGATAATTATGAAGATTTTTTGTGGTTTATTTTATAAACTTTATGTTACACTGGAAGAACTCTCATAGCAAGAAAGATGATAATGAGAATGATGATGACAACGATGATGATGATGAATCAGAAGATGAAGAACAGGTAGAAATTTATGATTTTATGTTTCTTATTGAACAGCTAAAGATTTATAGATACTGTGTTTAACATGCCTTGTCAATCATAATTCTCATGAGAAAGATGATTACAGTAGTTACAAGTCTCCCAGTTGTGAGAATTTACAGACTCTACATATGCTCTTTGTATACTGTATCATCGTTCTTACGACAGAAAGTAATATTTTGATAAGAGAAATAAAACATTTTCTACTTGTCCTTGTAGTTTAAAGAAAACTGAGGCAAGTATTTGGGAGAATTTGAGAGCAGATCAGGTGTTATCCACATTATTACATAAGTATTGAATTTACATTGCAGCAATAATTGATATTAGACTAATGTAGGCAAGTAGTGTGGGGACATGAAAAGCACTAAATTTTGATAATGATAATAAGAATTGATGCATACTGTAATAAATTTGAACTATTTTGTGAATTATGACAGATACGCATACAATACATGTTACATATTTTTTTTTATTACAAACAGTTACAGAACAGGAGGAAGAAATTGCAGTACCGGGAGGAGTGCAATAATAAGATTATCTTTTTCATTTGACAGTTTTTATGTTGCCTCTTTATTTCAAAGCTGAGTTTGCTTACTTGGCAAAAAGAAAATCACATATGTTCAGGTGCCGCGAGGATAGAACTGGGGACTTCTTGGTCAGAAAGAAGATATCTTACCAAATTGCACCAACCATGCCCAGTGTCTGGTGGGAGCAAACCTGTGATGCATTAATGTCCCGTCCAGGGGGAGTCATAGACTGCTTAACACAATAGAAGCTGGGGATAATTGCTGGCTCTACTGGCCACCTGGCTCATAAAGGATTTAGCTTAGTTTTGCTTTTAAAGATTGCAGGTTGGCTCCCAGCAGACGCTGGTATTCATTTACCTATGCTGGAAGGATGGAAAGCTGAGTTAGCCTAGGCAGGAAAGAAAGTCGCTCAAATCAGTTAAAATCTTGGCAGAGGCGGGGTTCAAACTGGGGACCTTAAAGTCCCTGTATCACTTATTTTTTTATCATTTAGATGAAAAGTAGAACCCTTCAGTAATACTAAATTTCAAAAATTAAACAGTTTTTCGTGGTTCCTGTTACTTTTTTTGAGTTTTGAAATGCGCAAATAAGACAGTTTTGGGACAGCTGTCGTTTTTGACCGAGCATTAATTCCATATGAAGTCCTGGTGTAATGACGT
>JAOBAY020089852.1:0-10191 GCA_025331085.2 Zoanthus sociatus
AGTAAAACAGCCGAAAGCTTAATTTTTATTATTTAATTTTTAACCAGAGAACGTTATATATATTTTAAAAATTTTTAATAATTATTATGCTGTTGAATATTGAATACTATAAACTGTTAGAATATTAAACCATGGTGACCAGAGCGTGGTGTAAATTTTTCAGTTTAATCATTGTAGAAAGTAAAATTTCATTTAAAATTTCATTTATCTTCTTATTTTTCAAAATACCCGCCTAGTGAAAATCCTCTTTTCTATCTCAAAAACTTCATTAAAGTGTTACTGAATAGAACAGCACAAATAATTCTTCATAAAAAGAACATATAATTTGGAAAAACATCCTTAACTGCCGTGGTATATGTTTTTCTTCAAAAAATTATTCTCACATCTTTTTGAAAGTTGTATGCAAAACAAGAACAGCGGTGGGACTTTTATTTAATTTGATAAGCCTACCCATGAAAGCTTTTTTTCAAATCTTTCAAGAAAAAAATGCTTAAATTTTGTCATATATAAAATGTTGCTAGAAGCCATTAGCTTTTAATCTAAAAGTCAAGTGTTCCTTGTATCAGTATGGCAAATGAATGCGTGTGTTGTATCAATATGGCAAAAGAATGCATTTGTTGTATCAATATGGCGAAGGAATGCATTTGTTGTATCAATATGGCAAAGGAATGCATTTGTTGTATCAATATGGCAAAGGAATGCATTTGTTGTATCAATGTGAGAAAGGAATGCGTTTGTTGTATCAATATGGCAAAGGAATGCGTTTGTTGTATCAATATGGGAAAGGAATGCATTTTTTGTATCAATAAGGCAAAGGAATGCATTTGTTCTATCAAATATATGGCAAAGGAATGTGTTTGTTGTATCAATATGGCAAAGGAATGTGTTTGTTGTGTCAATATGGGAAAGGAATGCGTTTGTTGTATCAATATGGGAAAGGAATGCGTTTGTTGTATCAATAAGGCAAAGGAATGCATTTGTTCTATCAAATATATGGCAAAGGAATGCGTTTGTTGTATCAATATGGCAAAGGAATGCGTTTGTTGTATCAATATGGCAAAGGAATGCGTTTGTTGTATCAATATGGCAAAGGATGTGGAAGGAGATGGGAAAGCTGAGCAGTCACAAGTTTTTACTTTAACCTGAAAGGATTAGGGTTGAAGTTCTTTGCTTGCCGCTCATATTTTGGTGTAAGTGACCTACATCCCTCCTGATGTTTATCATGGAACCCATTCCAGATCTCTACCCATCTTTTCCAGTTGGTAGGAACAAGGATTTGGATCTTGATGTTTATATATTGTTTTATAGGTAAAGAATTGGAAAAGAAGATACTTTAAACTGGATCTAATGAAACTTACGTACTTTGAAAGAGAAAAGGTAAGATTATTGAACTTCTAATTAGACCATGGGTTTGACATAGGCCCAAGAATAAAAGTTTGATTTGAAAGGAGAGGATTTGATTTCTATTTCACCTACAGTTGAAGTGAACATAGTGAAATGTAACGTAGAACTGACAAGAAAATATGAGTATAGAATAATTCTTACTATAGAGATTTGAAATTGGTTGAGAATAGCGTTATACAGTTGACGGTTGGTTGTTAACTTCAATATACTGATAATAATTGTGAAGGTGTTATATTTAATGATTTGGTGATGGTTGTCATGTTGGTGATGGCGATGGTGATGGCGATGGTGATGAAGATTATGATGATGATTTATGGTGCCTTCAGTTTAGTACTTGTTATATTTTTATCCTTTGCACAGGACAAAGAACCTTTAAGAACAGTTCCAACAAAAGATATTTCAAAGGTCCGAGAAAGTATGAGGTAATTCTTTCAATGTTTTGTCTTGTATGTACATGTACTATACACACTACTTGGTGAATACGAAGCTTTGAAACGTTTCAGGGTTATCACTGCAGTAAATGTTTTTAGAAAGGATGAAGCATTAAGAGAACTATGCAGAGAACAATCTTATAAGCTGGAGACAAACTGATTTGAGAGTTTGTGGTATTTGACTAGTGTACCTGAAAAATTCTGCGCGCTTTCTTTGACTCTGTGGCTTCTTGTGAAGTTTAATCACTTGAACGTGTCCATGTTTCCGGTGATAGTGCGTTGATCGTATTAGCTTTCAGTCACCAATATCAATACTTATTGTACCACTCGTAAGTGGCAAAGATGGACCCGCTGAAATTGTCCTGCTCCTATCTCCTTAGCTTCATACCTCAGTTGTTAAGGGCGTACAGTAGCATCGTTACAGACGTAACGGACTCGAATCCTGTTGAAACCAGTATTTTAGTAACGGACTCGAATCCTGTTGTACCAGTATTTTTGTCTTCTTCATCATTACCACAGAGATTGTTGATAACGCTGTTGCTAAATAGACGTAACGGACTCGAATTTTGTTGAAACCAGTATTTTTGTCTTCTCCATCATTACCACAGAGATTGTTGATAACGCTGTTGCTAAATAACCTCTCGCACACTCTTTCATTATCATTGTTGAGCACCCTTCAGTGGCAAAGATGGACCCACTGAAAGCGATCGGCTGCCTTATTACTTATTTGTTAAAGACGCGGCACTGATAATTGCAAAGGTGAAGAGTTAGAATCACGTTGAAGCTAATTACTTCTATTTCATTTACTTTAGAGAATATCAAAACCGCGAAGGGTGTTGATTACGTCAATTTAAAATCTGTCTAAAAGTGTGAATGCATGACATCTAAAATACACAGTATCAGCATTAGCAGAGGCAAATCCTCATTTTATTGTCAAAAGCGCTGACGGAACTTGGGGTAGATAGTGGGAAAAAACAGCGGTCATTACAAAAACTCATTAAAAAAATAGTTAACATAAAATGCGCCCTCCACTTTCAGAATATCTCCGCCAATTTCAAATCTTATTGACAACCTTGCTGATAGTGAATTATCAATAATATTTTACTGTTGCATACGCATGCTGTGTGTCTGTTTAACTGTCATTAATAGTTAAAGATGTTGGAAAAACGCACAGAAGTTGTAGGTGTTAAAATGATATGTACAAGTTTCTTTCTCAACAGCTCGGAAGGACATCGAGAAAATCTTTTTGAAGTTGTGACACCCAGCAGAACTTTTCTGATCCAAGTAAGTATCTGGCAAAATGTTTTCTTCGATTTTGAGGGCTTCTGTCTTCCTTCTGGGAAGGAAGCAAACGTATTGTAATGTGAGTGTAATGCAAGACATAATTATCGTTACCAGGGCAACTCTTCGGCAGTTGTAAACAATGGCGGATTAAGGCATATAATTTCCAGGACCACTCGATGTACGGGATATTAATTGAGGGAAAAATTAAAGGAATTTTTACGGGGTATTTAGAATACGGATTTCTGAATTTGAGCATCAAATTTGTATTTACAGAGTTATGAAATTATTGGGATAAGGAATCTTTGCGTCAAACACTAAAGGATATGGGGTACCCAGACCTCCCCCAAGGGGCCTCATTAATTTCACATCCCTGTGCCCCTTAACTTTTTGAATATATACTATAATATTATCTTTAGTTTTATTTAATTCTTGTTTGAATAATACCAGTAGCCCATACAATCCTCGACGTTATGGAAATAATTTTAGTTTGAAATACATTATATAAATTACTTAGTTTAGGAACACTTTTGCGGAATTTCTTGGCTCGATTGACTGTGCTGTCCAATGGCTAATTAAAAAGTTATAATTTAACTAACGGTCAGTGATGACAAGCATGTATCAAATTGATTTAATGATAATACTAGTTTTAGCGGTGGTGCTGATGATGGCGTTCACTGTAATGATGATTCTGCTGAGGATGATGGTGCTGATGTTGATGGAGTTAATTGTGATGATGGTGCTGATGTTGATGGAGTTAACTGTGATGATGGTGCTGATGTTGATGGAGTTAACTATGATGATGGTGCTGATGTTGATGGAGTTAACTATGATGATGGTGCTGATGTTGACGGAGTTAACTGTGATGATGGTGCTGATGTTGATGGAGTTAACAGTGATGATGGTGCTGATGTTGATGGAGTTAACAGTGATGATGGTGCTGATGTTGACGGAGTTAACTGTGATGATGGTGCTGATGTTGGAGTTAACTGTGACGATGTTGCTGATGTTGACGGAGTTAACTGTGATGATGGTGCTGATGTTGATGGAGGTAACTGTGTTGACGGTGCTGCTGATGAAGTTGCTAACTGTGATGATGGAGATGGTTATGGGTAGTAATGCTTGTGATTATTCTTATAATGAAGAAAATACAGCAATAAGGATATGGGAATAAAGTAATGGATAATATGGACAATCTTGAAACAACCTCGACCATTGTTAATTGATGATATCCGGTACTTCCACTCTAATTTGGTAAAGATAGTATATCGACCTAGTTGATGGTGATAATTGAAATAGAACGGAGAGTTGATGAAAATGATTATGGTGACAGTCATTGAAATTATGCTAATGTTGATAATGATAGTGTTTCTAATGGTGAGTGATGAACAGATGGTTAATGATGAAATGTGTTAACAAGAATTGTGATGGTAATTCCAGGCAGAAAGTCCCACGGAAATGCTATCCTGGATCAATGCGTTTAACGAAGTGCTGACGTCCCTCAGAGGTAGGCCCTCTAGCAGTGGGAGAGTAAGTCCCCTGTTTATTTCTTGCTTCTTTACTGATCATGTTCTACACAAGTTTGCTAAATCTAGTTTATTTCCAGGGAACTTGCTGTGGTAATCTCGTGTCTATGTGGGTGAATCTATACTGCAAATAAAGGACTGTAAGACCTGCCAAGAGTATTTGTGCAAACTGTGTACATATTCATGCCTGCGTTAATGTTAAATTCATCTCATAATGTTGTTAATCTTGGTAATCGTTAAGATAAACCAGCTTCTTTGGTAAAACGTTTTGTACATGCACAACTTTAAGGACTTGTGTGTAGCATGTTTTCATTCAAGTTCCACATTGCGCCATGAAAAGATTGTTTGAGTACCTCACTAGAATAAGGAACAACGCATTCGCTCTTGTTTCATTGTATTCCGCTTTCCAGTGAACTGTGACTTCCAATTTCATTCATTGTACTCCGCTTGCATTCTTTAATAATTTCCTTTTCTTTCAGTTTCCTTTTTCTTTCTTCCTTGGAATAGTTTTCAAAATTTTGTTCAGATCATGTTTACACTTCCTTCTTCACCAATACAAATGACTATTCATTGTACGTAATAACAGATTTTCCTTGCATTTTGTATAACCTCTCGCTCAGAAAGCTCAAACGTCTGCACCGATTAGAACTACCCACAGTGAATTAGTATTTGGGTGATTGAGAATAAAGAGAATAAAATGCTTTTCATGGTCCGTTTGTGTATTATAGCTTTTACTTTGTACTACAGTTTTTTTTCTTTAGGAACTTGCTTCCAGAGTCGAGTGTGCAGTTTTTAAATTACCTTCTATATAGTAATTATAGAAACAAAATAAAAAGCGTCTCGGTAGGAGATTGTTAGTCTTCATGGACGAAGTCTACAGTCTGCTTGTTCCTCATTTTAAGAAGAACTTCATTTCAAGAAGCAAATGTTTAAATGAAATTAGTCGGTAAACTTATGTTTAGCACATACTAAATGAGTTTCTGTCTGATTCACAGGAGACAAGAGCAAGCTTCAGGAGACGTAGCATAAGGGATAGCTATGCGTTCAGCACGGTGGTCTAGTTAATATTGCAACCCCACCCCCACCCCCACCCCCATATTATTTTTCTCGCTCTAAGTATTATTTAAAACTTGCACTAAATTGTTCATGTAAATAATACTCATTTTTAAATATTTTAAAGATTTAGAAGATGAGTTTAAATAAAGATTGACGCTAGTATCCAACGTTTCGTAATAATCTTGACTCCATTATCAAGGGGTTAATGAACTATGATCATGTACATTCATTGCTTAAACCCTTGATAATGGAGTCGAATATTAGCGTCAGTCTTTATTTTAGATACTCATCTTAGGCAAGAAATCATGGTTTCCACATATTTGTCTGAATTCGTCATGAAATCAACTACAAAACAACCTTTTGAAATTATCGTTAATTTCCATGATGTGTGTGGTGATTTGTAGTCAAAGCGGTACTGGTAATAAAACGAATGATAATTCAGTAAATAATGATCATTGACCCCGAGTGAAAAACCATTTAAATTGAAATTTTATGAATTCACGTGATTTAAAAGTTGAACGACTTGTTTTAAACTACTTTTGATTTCCTTACAGTACTTGCCCTTTTCCATTGTGAATTGTAACGTTTACATCAACTCGTCTCGTTGAAACAACGTTTTATTATTCAAAATATGAACTGAGCAAATATGTTGAAACCAGGATTGAAATAAATATTTGGCTACCAACGAAACATTTTCCGTCCGAGTTCATATACTTACAAATAGTAGGCAAGACATGTTGGGCGGGTCGGGGTATACTGGACAAACTGGTTTTATCAAGGGCTACACAAGCTCTGCTTTTTACAAGTATGGAATAAGAAATATAGATATATATTTTACTTAAAATTGTGATACCTTGTACAGTTAAGAATAAATTTTAGATATAGTTTTATAAACAAGGAAAAGGTAAAGACATATCTTTGAGCTACCGGTTATGGTATATTCCTATATCTACATCTACTTTAATACTCTGCAGGCCTATACTGGCAAAAACGCAGAGGATAAAACGCAGAGGATAAAACGCAGTTTGACTTTTTATATCGTTGTAGCCATAACGAAAATACGTATATTTAACCCTATTTCTACTTGGGGGTTGAAACAACCCCTACCTTCTCGATTTTTAGATAACTTCTGAACGAATGAAAATTGTATCTTGAGATTTTAATTTTCCTTAAAATCTATCTAGGTATGAAATACTAGAATTTTTTTTTAATTTTTGTTTTCTTGGTTATGGCAAGTTCTGAGCAAAGGAGGTAAAAATTACTTTTTTGAAATTTCTTGCAAATTTGAACGTTTTATTATCGTGTTTACTTTTTATTGATGTGTGTTAGCTAATAGTAATCCAATAAGCCGTGTACTAAATTTTTGTCGCCTAGTTATAGCTCTAAACTTCCAAGAAAACAATCACAATAATTTCTCCTTTAGAATTCATATTGTTAGTGTTTTTGTTTCTCCTTCTTCCTCACGATTAGATTTTAAGTTTTCTGTTCGTTTCAAACCAATATAGTTTGCGAAGTGTTGTAAGGAAAAAAGCTGGATGTTGGTCTACAATTTAAGTTACATTTTTACGTCTGGTCGTAATTAAAAGATGAATTTTCCTGTAACGATAGATTAGAATTTTTAGTATTTTGAAAGCAATGTATTAAAGGCTGTACAACAATTAAAACGCAGTTGACTTTGTATATCGTTGTAGCCATAACGAAAATACGTTTATTTGACTCTATTTCTACTTGGGGATTGAAACAACCCCTACCTTTTAGATAAGTTCTGAACGAATGAAAATTGTATCTTGAAAATTTTTATTTTTCTTAAAATCTATCTAGGTATGAAATACTAGAATTTTTTTAATTTTTGTTTTCTTTGGTTATGGCAGGTTCTGAGCAAATGAGGTAAAAAATTTTTGAAATTTCTAGCAAATTTGAAAGTTTTATCGTGTTTACATTTTATTGATGTATGTTAGCTAATACTAATCCAATAAGCCGTGTACTAAATTTTTGTCGCCCAACAATTATCGATAAGGCCTTAGCAACTGTTCCTAGGTAGTAAATAGGTGGAGTTTTTGTTTTGTAATTCTGTTGGTTGTTTTCATATCTTGTTTCATATCTTGTTTTAATTCTAGCTTGATATTTACAATATCCCCCAAAGTGGAGGTGAATAGTTAACAACTATCCCCCAAGGGGAGGTGAATAGTTACTAACTATCCCCCAAAGGGGAGGTGAATAGTTAACAACTATCCCCCAAAGGGGAGGTGCATAGTTAACAACTATCCCCCAAAGGGGAGGTGAATAGTAATGGTGCATGTATACCGAGAAGCCAAGCGTCACTTTAACTTCCGCCTCAAATCGTGAGTTACGGGAGCCAGTCGGAGCGCGGGGAAATGGATATCGGTGTCTTTGCTAAATTGACAATAGAGACCTTTAGATCCAAGGACCGAGACAAGACTGAAGTGCGCGCGTGCTTTTTCCAGCAACCTCGTCTTCGAGAGGACGACTTTTGCATGAAATCTCGTCCTCTCCACTTAACGAGTTTGCTAGTCAGTATCGACTATTCACCTCCACTTCGGGAACAGAATTTTGGTAGGAAAAATTTAGTCCAATAATTTTTGAAAATAAACTAAGTCATAAACGAGTTTCTGCTGATGTTAGCATTTCTAAATGTAGTTTTAAATAATAGAAATACAGAATTTCCAACAATCGCAACAATCCCCCAATGGACAAAATGTTCTCCAGTCAATATTTTACCATTCGGAGTATCCACTTACACAAATTTCCAACACCATCCACAAGCATTACATAAGATACGATGCACTTGACTATGGCTGACGAATGTTTTTAGCTGTGACGTGTTAGATATTTAGATCCGAGGACGAGGACAAGATTTAACTCCGTGCGCGCTTGAAATCTTGTCCTCGTCCTCGGATCTAAAGATCTCAATCGCCAAGTGAGACGTTGAAATTGAAAAATCTATAGCTTTCCAAAACGGTTGTGTCCGTCATGTTAACTCAGATTTTGCCCTTTTAATCTTGATGCTCAAAAATCCACTTTGATAGTCTATCCATTGTCTCTTATGTAAGTTTGAAAACTATAGAAACACCTATTCAACCTTGTAAATGTAAATCAAACCTGTAAAATAAACTTGTAATAATTGGTAATAAAGGCAGAAAAAAACCCATTAACCATGAACTAAGTAAGAAAAAGTAAGAAACACATTCTCATTCTTAATTCTTTTAATTTTTTATGCAACTAACTAAGCATTAAAATATTCATTTTTTAAAAAAATTTCTTTCATATAATTGTTTTCAGTACATAAATAGAATTTTTGTAATTTTATATACAAACGCTACAAAATGTCTAAGAACGTATTCCACGTGCATTTTGTAATACAAAATGCATAAAGAGCGGGACGAAGTTTTCTGAGATTTGCATAGTTACTTTCTACGAAAGACAAAGTGGTAAAAGTCATTACAATAATTTCACTTTGGCTTCAAATGACTGTTGGCTGTTCTTGGTCGATTCCGATAAGATACAATGATAAAAAATGAATGTTGAACGGAGATTTTATAAGCTGACGCAGTAAACATCTCACACGTCCCAAAAATTAACTGAAAAAGAACTCCAGTTTTCACGTAGGGGCTCAGTTTTTGTTTTAATATAAATCCAAACATATATAGTAGACCGGCCGAACGGTAACCCATAATTAGTGCTGCTTTTTATAATGAAAATTCTCAATGGTTTAACATGAGCTGTGAACAACATTTATAGTGACTATAGTACTATTTCATAGTGCTAGCTCATAACGCCATCTAAATGGTATTTTACTTTATGAAAAAAAATTCACAAATAAATCGAAATAGTGATCCTTGTTGCGTCGGCCAAGTTAAAGAAGGCATTATACAGCATCTGATTGTTTTTTGTCCAAATGATGACAGAAAACACAATCAAGATCGACAAATTATCATCACGGAAGCCTGGAATGAACAAACTTGGAGCACAAAATAACGTTTGCCTAACAATGCATTACACTTTTCAACCAAAACAGAACTGTGTACAAATGTGACAAGGAAGACCTGACTGCCGTCATAAACATGTCGTCTGTCGTTGTTTTGGCAAAGATTTTCCTTTTCTTCTGGTAAGAAGTGCAAGCCCAGTGCTGCTCGGTTGATTAAGGGTGATGAGTGCGCTTGCGCAGGTTAGACCTGATTCACCAATGGGAGCGCAGCCATTCTCTGTGGTCGGCAACCGCATTAGCACTGTTGTTACTGCAGTTTTTCCGTCGGCACAAGGTTCCCAAGCAATGGCGTCTGCAGCGGACTGGAGAAAAGGTTGAATGATAATAAATAATAATTCAATTCTTATATTGCGCACTTTACATAATGATCAAATGCGCCTTACATGCAAGTATTTACATACGAGTGTTATATATGAAAAATAAACTTAGATTATATATACCACGTATAATAAAAAATGTAATTAAAAGAAAGCTTCCTTAAAGAGAT
>JAOBAY020089863.1:0-10190 GCA_025331085.2 Zoanthus sociatus
AGGTTTTCAAAACCGGCGAATTTCGCTACTCGATGACTATTACTAATAGACCACTAGTAGCGTAGCCAATCAAAATGGAGGATTTGCAATAGTCCACTAGTTGGGTGATACTAATTCCAATTCTTTAAGCTACCTTTCTTCTTTTCTCGGGTTTTTCTTACTGCTTTTCAAACAGTGTAGAAATATCTGTAAGGAGAGCTTCCTAACTTTACTTCGCTTTGCTGATAACATTTTCTTTGTGGTATCTTTGCCCTATTGATTTTACACTTGAAATGGTATTTTTACTACGTCATCACTGGTACTATCATTTGTGTGCGGGCTAGTTTACCTAGCTAGCACTGTTACTATCGAAATGATCACTTCCGTAACTTCTGCTGTAACAATAGGTTCCTGTCAAAATCGGCTGCAGATGACATAAAGCAGATCATCTGCAAGAACAGTCCAATCATCGGCCGAGGTTTACAAAGAACACCAATCACAGACGACGAAAAGTTAACACCTTTTCAGTTTGAGTTGCAGTCTGTGTTTTCGCGTCAGTATACGCGAGGCCTTCGAGGTTGTCGTGTCTCTGGTTGTGCTTTGCTGGGTGAGATTAGCTTGTGTTTTTTATCACTGTTTTCAAAGCTTGCAGAGTTTAAACGGAAGATGTGTATTTTATCACTCCTTTGAGAGCTATCAGAGATTAAACAGAGGAAGGGCTTTGGACCGGATAATAGAACAAGATTAATGATACATTACTTGTATGGCTTCAGCTTAGTTGACCACGTGCAAATGTCGGCACGTGGAAAGAAAACATGAATTTTATTCTGTTATTTTAAAACAAACATTTAATCAATTGCGGTTCACAAATAATTTTCTTTGCCTTTCAATCCAATATTCTGGTTCATTTCAACCGCACGCTGATGCGGTCTTTCTTAGATTTGGATCGTTGCGTCTTTCGCTCAATTGTCTATCTTTATTAAGCTTTTTTACATTTTTGCTTGTTTCAGTACGCTGTATGTCATTACACGTTATTAATTACATTAAATACATGGGAGGAAAAATTATACTAGAAGAAGCAATGCGTTCTTAACTTTGTTTTGTAAACGTTTAAATATTTTGTATTTTCGCTCTTAATATTAAACACTAAGGAAATAGGGCAACCGCGAGATTATTTCATCGACACAAACTTAATCGTTTACGTTTACAGGTATCTGCTTCAGTAACGTTTGCAATTGTTGCTTAAAGTTTTTCTTGGTTTCGTTTCGCAAACTCGTTGGCAAGCAATTATAAATACATGAACTATTTCATGAAAACGAACTATTTTGAGTTTGTAATGTTGAAGATTTAATATAAAAATTTCCTCTGTACGCTTATCTGGTATTATAGCTATGCACATCTTCTGTTTTAGTAAAAAGCTTCCTTATCAAAACGGACGCAAGTCTATTCATAAAACAACTATTTGGTATATTGTTCGAATCGTTTTCAAAACAAACCGAACCAAGTCTGCGTTGCAGCAAGACTAAACCGCCGGTAAAGTTCTGTAATATAACCGCCATCTGCACCGCAGGCACTCAGCCATGAAGTTCTGCCTAGCACGCACATGTACCCTACTGGTAACTCTCGTTACTAACAATGCTGGTGTTACCTGGACTTGATGGACGCAAACTTGTCATTAGGGCACCTCCATCCATAAGTGCGCATGCATGAATTAAATATGAACTCAAGTTCAACCGAGCTTTTTTTTCACAAGGCACTACTTTAAAACCAACCGAGGCTGAACTTATCTCTTGAAGAGGGTTAGAGTTTATCCAAGTTAAACCTGGGTTATATTAGCAGTGTTCACAGAGAAAATATTTTAACACCTTTTTTTTTGTTTTACCTGGGTTTAACCAGGTTAGTTTATGTCATGTGAGTAGGGCGTTAAGCTGGATTGAACCTGGGTTGGTTTTAACCTGGATTATGGGTGAGTTTATGTTACTTGAGTAGGGCTTACAACTCGGTTGAACGTGGGATATTTTTAACCTGGATTGTTGATTAGTTTATGTCGTGTGAGTAGGGCTTTAAGCTGGATTGAACCTAGGTTGGTTTTAACCTGGATTATGGGTTAGTTTATGTTGTGTGAATAGGTCTTTTTTTTCTCCTTTTTTTCCTTCTTGTTCTTACAATCTTAAACTTCAACGGGCTTATTATTATTATTATTATTATTATTATTATTATTGTTATTATTATTATTATTGTTATTATTATTATTATTATTGTTATTATTATTATATTGGATAATAAGCATGCAAAGATTGTTTAACATTCATTCTGATAATGAATTCAGTCACAATTACAATACAGCCTTTTTTACCTTGTAAAATAGTTTTTGTTTTGTTGATCATTGCTTAGGATTAACTACGAGTACTCCACCGCAATCCACCTTAAGCCCTACAAAAACACTCTCTCTCACGTGCATCCCCGAAAACCTCCCAGTCAGTGGGGCTCGATTTGTCGATATGACTGTCACGGGTAACGTCGTGGTAACCGAAGAGGTGTTTTCGGAACTGGAATGTGAAGATAGCTGTTTACGACTCTTTTCATGTGTGGCTTTCAATTACCAATACAAAGCAATAGAAACAAAGGAGTGTCAACTGCTGGATAAAATTGAAGGAAATATGAAAACACCAGGATTCAGCTCCACGTTGTTTGATCGGGTTTATGTTGAAAAGGTGAGATCATGATTTCGCTTTGTGTATTAGGCTTAATATGCATATGACCTTCTGTGTCTTAGTTTTAAACTCCTCTACCAAGTAAATTTTTCCCAGTAATGTGTTTCTCTGTTTTATACCTGTAGTCCTCATTTTTAGTGTTGTTCCTTCCTTCCTTCCTTCCTTCCTTCCTTCCTTCCTTCCACCCATTCTTTCCTTTCTTTGCTCCTACCTTCCTTCCTTCCTTCCTTCCACCCATTCTTTCCTTTCTTTGCTCCTACCTTCCTTCCTTCCTTCCTTCCGGCCATTCTTTCCTTCTTTCCTCCTACCTTCCTTCCTTCCTTCCTTCCGTCCTTCTATTCCTTATTTTTCTCTTTCCATTACTTTAAAACTCCTTGCTTCTCTTTTTCAGTTGTAGCTTCTAACAGTGCTTGCTTGTATTTCTTATTTTGTGCAATTTCCTGATGCATATCAAATTCACTTTGCAGGTTTTGTTGTCCAGGCATTCCAAGTGTTTGTGAGATACCTGCAATACTCCTTTTACAAGGTACCTACCTGACTTTACCACGATTGCGCCCCAAGTAAATATGCTATTTAGTGTTCTGACAAACCGGAAATGAACAGTCTTTTTAGCCCGGCAGTCAGATACTTTTAAATTAATCACAGCCGGAAACTCTTTAGTACAAGTCTTTGATTGCATAGGGCTCAAAATATAACTGCCTTGTTTTGTAGTTTCAATTTTATAGGCAAATGGATGACATTGCAAATAAATGAAAACAAATACACTGTTAGAAATGAAATAGCTTTGATGTTAGTTTCAAATTCGGTCTCAGAGCCCGAGTTCGTTTTGTCTAGATAGTCCCTGGAAAACGTTTGTATAGTAGAGGTTTGAGTAGCAGCGGTAGTAGCACAGGTAGCCCAAGTTCACGATGAGTAAAGGTTCTAACAGATCAAACATGTTGGTCAAACATCCAACATTGTTAGGTGGCATTAGACGGTGATTGATCAGTGTTGGATACTGAAGTGTTCAAACGGATCACACATGTTGGTCAAACATTATCCAACATTGTTAGGTAGTGTTGGACGGTGTTTGATCAGTTTTGGATGCTGGAGTGTTCAAACGGATCAAACATGTTGGTCAAACATTATCCAACATTGTTAAGTGGTGTTGGACGGTGATTGATCAGTGTTGGATTGTGTTGGATACTGGAGTGTACATACGAATCCAACTCCATCCAACAATGTTGGATTTCAATATCAGGCACAAAATTATGGCGTATTTTTGATTTCGGGAACAAAAATGAATGATATCGGATGAAAGTTTAAGTAAAGTCTATCTTCATCCAACGTTATCTAACACCCCGGCGTCCAGTACTTTTGAACATGTTTGACTGTGCTGTTTAAACTAGTCAAACATGTTAATTTGCGACCTACAATAATATTTGATAATGTTTAACCAACATTTGACCGTTTGAGTGGGTTTTAACAACTTATCCTCCTGCCGTTTTTGTTATGAGCGATTTTCGTCTGGCTGCCGCTATTTTGTAAAGTGTTTTAGCGTTTATCGTGAACAAACACATATTTTTTACACTTTTCAAATTGGAACGCGAATAAAATTAAAAAATTTTGAAGTATTTTCAATTTTTTTTTAAAAAAATTTATGAAAACATGAATGTGTTAAAACAGCACAAAACACATGAATTATCAAAAATATATATGGAAAATTAAAAAAGAGTTTATAAGTTTCATTTTTTTGCAATGACGTCATCGATTGATATTACTGTTGCCATGTAAACCAAAAAATTGACACAACACATACATATTTTTGAAAACTATTATATTGAGTTAATTTTGTGCTTGCTAATTTTGATTGCCAAAATTGACGGGCGCTTACTTTGTCAAATACGGTAATAAATATTTGAAGGATAGAAATAATTCGAGATATTGTTAGGAGGGAGCGAAGCGAGCGAGTAGCTACTCTAATTATAACATGGTGAATTTGGCCGAGTAGGATTGGGCACGAGTTGAATAATCAGTTCTGATCTCGATTTGTGGAGAGCCTGGCTGGCTGGCTGGCGACCGATGGATTTTTTTTGTGAACACAGAGTACAATGATCAGCGGTTACTGTGTCGTTTGGTGAAGTTTATTGAAGTGCTTTTTTCACCAGTAAAAGTTTAATGATCTCATGTGGTCAAACGCTAAATTTTTTTTGTGGAGGTGTCAATGAAGCTAATCGTTGTTTTAGCGAGGTACCTAGCGGAGGTCTTCATTTGCTTTCTACGACTAAGAGGAGCCATAGGCTTTTTTTTAAAAAGATTATTCCCACCAAAGCATTACTATAAACGTGACAGGAAATGCAGACTTTCTTTCGGTTGGAAACGAACGGAAATGCCAAGAAAAAAGAAGCAAAAACGTAAATCCAGCAGTTTTAATGTTTTAATCAAAATGAATTAAAAACAGAAAACAAAAATAAAAGTTCAAATTCCGTTTTCCAAAATGGTAGGAAAACAGAAAACAAACATGGAAGTTCAAATTCCATTTTTCAAAATTGTAGGAAAACGAAATGCGAATATGGAATTTTGAATTTTGTTTTCCTGTTTGATACAAAATTGTTGGCACTAAGGTACGCGCATTGTACAAAATCCTCTATGTATATATTCCACGTTTTCACTAGTGAAGAATTGAAAAAGTTATGTAGCAAATATCCCGGATGTGAGAGCACGCGTCCTACAAATTTTTCCCGCCATTTTCTTCCCTATCTTTGCGCCATACTGTGTAATATCATCTATGTGCGTTTTTAACAACAGACATCACTTGTTATTCTATATTTGACTACAAAGATTGTAACAAAACATTAATGCCGCTGATTCTTTTAGAATCTTCAGATAGGTTTCGCAAAATTCTGCCTTTTTATTGAATTACAGTGTCCCTTGCAAACTCTGCTTAGTATAAATGTAATTGTTATAATATCTAAAACTTTCGAGTCCCCGGCCGAAAATCCGAGTTATATAACTCTACGCTTCACGAAAATTTTAATTTTAAGACCTCATTGTAATTGATGTACGATTAAAGTCTGTTTGCAAAATATTTTATTACTCTTTATCTCAGCAATTTTGAAAACTTGTCTAATCATAATTAATAGTTTGTTTTATCTGTTTAAAGTCGTATTATACTCATGTTTATCTGTACTTTGTATGTTAGTATTGTAATGAAAAGCGTTTCGGGAAAGCTAAATGCTAACAAAATGAAACTTGGTCAATAAATGTGTTTATAGTCAAAATAGTAAGAATGTGCGGTTTGTTCTTAACACAAGTTACACAGTACGAGAGTAATTACCTACTGATATAAATTATTTGTTTACGTATTTTTGGCTCAGGCAAAATTTTGGAATAATTTACACATGTTACAACCTAATAAGACAATTTCAAAATAAATTAAGCAAACAAGCTCCTTAAATTTGAAAACATTTTTCTGTATTTTCCTAAATTAAACAACCTATCTACTTTTATCTGTTATACTTGAAGTCATCCACCAAATGATTATTCTGTGGAGCTATTTTATATATACGTTTAAACATAAAATGTGCACCCTTGAGATAAAGCGATGGCAAACCTGTTCCATGTGAAGAAATAAAAAATGGACATTAATAGTTGTGATTTATGTTTCTTTGTATTGAAAACCGCGTGCGTTGTCCGGAATTGTTTCCTTAGAACACAGACTTATGCACGTCAACTATGCACATTTGTATTTTCGTTAAAAATTCTATACTCGTCTTGAGTTTATGACAAATTCCAATGAATTATGTATTTTGTCATCTAGCAGCTTGGTTCAGTTTTCATGCAATTCAACAGTAGATCTCCAAAACAGAAACTTTACGATTTCTTCCCGAGTTAACAACTAAATCTTTATAGTGGACGAGAAATTCAAATTGTTTTTCGGCTTTCAAGTCTCGCCTCCAATAGTGCGTCGTGTTTTTTCCTGTGGTGCTACTAAACTAAATTCTGGCGGAGTGTTTGGAACATTTGAATCGTCATTTAAAAAGACGCTCAAAGCTTTTGAAATGAATTTCCAAAGAACAATTTTTACGCGAGTTATATTAACACACAGCAACAGCCTTGTTCCTCTTCTTCTTCTTTGTTAGATTCATCTGCTGTCTTCTTTTCGCCTCCCCCACTATCTTCCTTTTTTTCTTCGTCTTTTTTCTCCTCTTCATTTACTTTTGCTTTTTTTTCTTCCGATTCTTTTTTTCCATCACCATTCTCGTCGGGTTTAGCTTCTCCATCTTCTTTGGGTTTAGTATCAGCATCTCCACTTTTGCTTTCTTCTTTGTTTTCTTCTTCACCTTCAGCTGGGGCAGCAGGAGTTGGATCTTCTTCAGACATTTTAGGTATAAATTGCTAATGCAAAGCAGAAACGCGAATGTTGTTTCCTTCACACTATTGGCTTTGTTTACAACTGAAGCGTTTGCTGGCTTGCTGCTCCCTTTTTCCCAAGCTAATTAAACATTTATAAAACGCTCTAAAGACGGCGTTGTTATGGAAATACAATACCAGTTAAACTGAGAAATGAACTTAAAATCATTCCTAGATAAAAAAAAATGAATCTGTACAAAACTATATCCCAATGAAGTACACGTTTTATGAACATTTGAACACAAAATTGTGTGATTCAGTGATGGGTGTGCTATTCATTTTGGTTGGTATTTTTTAGTTTATTCAAAACTCCTGGTGGCCGAATTGTTAATCAGAAATTTTAATTTAAAACAATTTGATATCAATAGTAACTTACTTTAAATTAACTTGCAGATTTTGTTAGCTAACGTTTCGGGCAGTGGTTGAGTAGCCCAAAACTAACGAAATGGCTAGCTTCTAGATGCTGTTAGCTACAAAGTGTTGTAAATACAAATTTTTATAGCATTTCATTTGCCGTTAAACCATATAGAATGAAATACGACATTCTGAAAGATTTTCCAATTTAAAATATTGACGACGTTCAATAGAAGAGTTAGAAATAATTATGAAATTTTATATTTGTTTCTTTATTATATACTTATAAATTATTATATTCGTATTATTTCATGCTTTCATTCTTTTACGAAACATAATTTTTTTTTTCAAGTTCTCTTTTTTTTTAACCAAATGTAGGCAGTCTTTTACATAAATGGGAACAGACGTATTACATGCATGTAAGAAAGCCCTTGGCTTTCAATAATTAACATCAATGTTTTATGATAATCTAAAATGAGGTTTGAAAAAGGATTTACTTTTTAAAATACTCTTTTTATGACACACGAACTCAACAGGATTCCATCTTAATCGGAAGACCGCGGCCTTACAATGCAACCTCATAAGAAATTATTTTTAATTACGACATGAGCATGTTAATTGATCTAATTGAGTATACCGTACCGATGAAAAAAAGATTATAGTATGCAAAATCTTTTTAGCTACAGGCTCGGATTTCATAACTTTTACTGAATAATTTTTTAAGCTAAAGAGCCATTTTGAGGCTGAATCACCAAACCCGCACAGTCTTCTACCTACATTGTTTGTTTTCCCTTTCTTTAGACTTTAAGCTAGTTTTTAAATAATGGAAACCTTAAATGTATTTTGATTAATCAAAAGTGACTAAAAGTACTAGAATATTTCTCTTTCGTTCTTCCACTTGCAGAACACATTTTTCTTGCGTTGTAGACTCACTTTTAAAATTCAGCTCCTCGATTTAGTAAATTAAGATTGAAATTACTGATCATCATTTTATACATTCACCTCTCGTTTCACTGCTTCAACAAAACGAGAACCTATTTTGAAACTATTATTTAAGAAGTATATATATAAGGCTCAAAATGTCCAACTTCTAAGAGTTGTGTTCGGGAAAAAGTAAAGTTCTGATAAAAAGAAAAGTGTGACGTTAATGGGAAGATCTAATTCAATAATTTGTTACCATACCTTACTTATACAAGTTTCAAATAGATTAAAAAGAATTTACAAGTTTTTGTATACTGAATAAGTTTTTTATGAAAACATGAGCCAATGCGCTGGTAGTATATCGTATAGTTGTTGTTTCAGTCTGCATGTGATTCAATCGTCACTTTTTTATTTTGAGATATCGATTTGCTGCGTGGGTTGTCAAAGTATATCATGATTGGTTCCGAAAGATGATTAAAGTATTGAATTGAACTTCCTTAAAGATCTCATAATTTGCAGTTGTTTTACCGACGCGTTCTACTTTGTTTTAACTGCACGGTTATCAAGCAAAGGTCTAAGACTTAAGAACAAGGTAAGAACGTAAATTGAAGGTTTGACTTGATAAAAATATCCAGTTTGTTGTTTCTTTTGAAATCGTTTAATAAATGAGCAGACATCATTTTTAATTCTTTTTTCCGTGTACTTTGAAAAGTGAACCTTTCAATATATCAATTATAATATTAATTCGCAATATTCTAGTGGATGATTACAAAAGAGTATAATTAAGAAGAATATAAGAAAAACCTTAGCCAGGTGAAATTATAATCTTTAAATTCATATTGATTAACGGTACTTAAATTCTGTATATGTATAGATTTGATAACAACATTAAATTCATGGTAGTGGTTCAATTACCAGACTGCTGCCATTAGAGAAAAGAAGTTGCTCACAACGACCAATCACGTTTTGAAAAACATTTATCTGATTAGCATACATGCCCTAGTTTCAAAAAACAAACCTGTGAAAGAGTTTTGTGATATAAAGATTCCTTGACAACATAACCTCGATATTTGCTTTTAACTAGACGCTCTAAAAAAACAAAGAGCGTGTAGTCGGGCAACAATACAAGGTCAATAGAATGAATATTGGGAGAGTTAATAGTTGCAGCAGAAATTAAAACACCAAATTTGATAGCTATGTTGATTTTTGTGACTTTTGGGATTCCTGTGCATTTTGCGGGAAATTTGCGAGGTCTTACACTAAGTAATTGACCAAACGCGACGTAACAGATAGATAAATTGGCAAAAAGGTAAAACTAAAAAGAACACTAACTGAGTTGTACTGCCACTGCGATATAATAAAAGTTTCATCAGCTCGCGCTTCTTTACATGTTAAGGCAAGAACTGTGTCGAAAGTGTCATGAATGGAATGCTGCAGAAATAGTTTTACAAATAGATAAGTTTTACACCGTAGTAAAATGAATTTTTGAACTGACGTTTTGGACTGTCGTCCTTTGTCGGAGTGACTCGACCACTCAGATGCGGGCCGAGCAAAACGCGACAATTAACTGGCAGAAGTACAAACTAGTTAAGCGTACGTGACTAGTTAATAAATATCGGGCCGAGCAAAACGCGACAATTAACTGGCAGAAGTACAAAAAAGTTCAGCGTACGTGACCAGTTAATACGTATCGGGCCGAGCAAAACGCGACAATTAACTGACAGAGGTACAAACTAGTTGAGCGTACGTGACTAGTTAATACGTATCGGGCCGAGCAAAACGCGACAATTAACTGACAGAGGTACAAACTAGTTGAGCGTACGTGACTAG
>JAOBAY020089873.1:0-18114 GCA_025331085.2 Zoanthus sociatus
TCATCTTTTCATTTTTATAATCCTTCATAGACATATCATAAAGGACGGGATACATTCGAAAACTATTGATAAGTGCCTCTTCAAACGACGCCATGTTGAAAACCCTCGTAGCAGCGACTCAGCGATTCCATGTGCTCCAACGCAGCGACAGCGCTTGGTAACCGCGCAATGTTCGCTAGGCGGTAGCGACATGGCGACAGCGATAGTGTGTCCTCGGCTTTATATAGGAAGAATTCTAAAAAATACAACTTGAGATCTTGTCCCTATTTACAGGATAATATTCTACCTAACCTTTAAAAGTACATCAGTTGCCCTGTGTTTCTTGAGGTCACTGTCTGTGTTTCCAGATAGGGCAGCGAAAGCGGAGTAAGCGGAGTAGGGAAAAGCTGCTTTCTTTATCGCTTCAACTACTGAATCATCAGTTAGTCCATCGGTTTCAAATCTTTGAAACGATGCACTGTCTGGAAATACTAAAAACGAAACATTAAAAAAAAAAAACAGGCAATTTAAACAACATCTATGTTGAATCTCTCCATTAATTCTTTATCTATCAGTACTATCTTTATTTCGATCGATAACATTATATTTTGCAGCTGTGTTAAACATAAACAAAGATAACATTATTCCAGAAGCTTCTTGTCTTAATATTCAGAAATTCGTAGCCTCATTTTTCTATCAGGTATAAACGAGCTACTTGGAGAAAAAAGAGCTAAGTAACTATAGCGGTACTTAATTAGTTAGCAAACGGTTTGAAAAAATTGTAAACAGGCCTAATCAATTCAAACAAATTTATAATCTAATGTATTCTTTCTGAAGCGTCATTAGACCAACAAACTGAAACTTAAAATTTAAAAATAAAACTCATATAAATATTAGCGAGTCGGAGTGTTACCATTAGCAATCTTTTCATAGCGCTCTATAGTTCTAAGTTATCCGTGACGATAGTTATCCAATTTTCTGACTCTTACGAAAGAAGTAGTTGTTTCTTTTTTTCCTGACTCTTACCTACTCTATATAAAAGAAGTTGTCCTTTCGCTTATTTCTTCTTTCTTAGCTACTATAGAAAGAGGAAGTTGTTTCTATTGTTTAGGACTCTTACCTACTTCAGAAAGAGGAAGTTGTTTCTCTTCTCCATGCTCTGCTTTTATCTTGTCTCCTAACGTTCTGAGATACAAACCAAAGACGTCCACAGCTCGGGTGTTGTACTCTTGCAACGCTTCTTTAAATGGACCAGGCAGTTCTTCCAATTTGACCTGGAACAGGAAATATCAACAGTATTCCGTTATAACGCAACGTTTTAAAAAAAATTTAAAAAGAGTTTATATCAATTGGCATGAAACGTATACAACAACAAGGATTTTATTTGACTCTATTATAAGCCATAATATGTTTAATAGAAAAAAGGAACATATAGGAACTTATTTTATAGTAAAGCTATAAATATCCAACATCTTCATACATGAGGATAATTAACAATTATCCCCATAAGTGAAGGTGACTGACCAGTAATGGATATTTACCGAGTCGCGAAGAGGCGAGGTAAATATCTTTCGCTAGGCACCGACACTGAAGGGGATAATTGTTTTAGTATTAACCTAGCAGGTGAATAGCGCTTTTTAAACTGATTTATTTCAAAAATATTTTAAAATCTGGGCAAAAAGAAGTTTCACAACTAGTCTTCCGTAATCTATCTCACGCCTCACGCGCGATCACATGATCACATGACTGAACTCGGTCAAAGTCACATTGAATTGCAATAATTATTCATTGATCAATTAGGAAATCACTGGAAATACAAAATCTCTAGGCAAGGAAAAATCAGCAATCAAGTCCTGACCTATTTACTTACTGTCCGTCGCTTGAACTTGGAAGATTTATGTTGAATTGAAAACTGCAGTTGTTGAAAGTGCCGGCGGGAATGAGTCAGCTGCTGGCCACCTTGGATTCCGAAAACGTTGGAGTTTGCTGCACGATTAACAGCAGTTGGTTGCGGTACCATCACAGCCCTGTCACTATCTGTTAGATTGAGGCCAGATTCTTCAACAAAATTGGATTTCTACTGTCGTATTTTATGAGCTCCTCTTCTTCAAACTGTTTTGTTAAATGTAATCCTCTGTAAGCTAACATTTGTGAACATTTGAGGCAATTTCACTGATCGTCGACAGAGTTTTGAGAAGGTTGTTTAAAGTTCTATTGGCACCACAGAACAAACTGTTGTCAACAATAGAAAAGGGAGGATTTCTTAAATGGCGGTCAAGTGCTGCACGAATTTAGGTGAGAAACTTCTTGTTATAATGTATGCTATCTTGTTTCCTTGCAGACACGTAAAACTTCTCGAGGCTCTTGTTCAATTCTGTTGAAGTCATTTTCTCGATAGCGGTTACAAACTCATTTTGTTGCTGAAACCATGCTGCAAAATTTAGTTAATCTTGTTTTTTTCTTTGTGTTTACATGGTCTCGCATGAGTAGAAACGTTTGTAAACAGACAAATATCATAAATTTAATAAACAATAGAAACTATTGTGCTAATAATAAGCGAATAAAAACTTTACATTAAACACTGAAACACCACATTTTGTTGCCTTTTTGTGTTTAAAGGAATTCATTCTTCGTTAATTTTATGAATTTCTTCAGAAAACTGGAGCAAAACAGGAAGCGCGCGTTATCATTCTTCACGGTTGAGTGACCGAGGTGAATAGCGCAGGATATTCGGTGTTTGATTTATTTATTTACTTAATAATTTGCCAAAGGCAGGTAGATTTACAATACGACTTTAAGTCCCCTACAAGGTAAATTACCTATGATGAACCAATCAAAGTGCGCGGAAAGTGCTATTCACCTGCTAGGTTAATGCTAATCCATGATATATCGCGAAAACTCAAAAACAAGCTCATGGACTTCTTTTCTTTTTAAATTAGAGTTCTTGAATTGGCAGTTTTTTTTGAAATGGGATTTTCGCGATTACCAATTTGGGCTACGCCTCTAAATATATAAGTGAGCTATTCTCTTCGAAATCCTTTACCATATGTTCATCTCTAACCTATATTAGGTAACAGGTAACTAAACCAGTGCTGTTCGGTGCTTCAATCGATGGCAAACTAAGCTGGGCAAGCCATATCGATGATAGCAATACTTCAAAGGTTTCAAGGGCCTATATTTCTAAGCATGCATACGGCCCACTACAGTACCTTTACAGGGTACGAAATCGCGCATAATACAGTCGCCAGTGCGACTAAAATTACCGTGCTGGTGACCAAGATTAAAGAATTAGACGCCAAGTTCGCAGCCAGAAGTCTTTGGGTTTTGCAAAAAAAAAAAAAACAAACAAACAAAAAAACAAAAAAAACAAAATATATCTGTAAATTTATTTACGGACATTATTATACCTTCCTTTACTAACTCAGTTTTTAAGATAAAAACCGTTAGATGTCTTAGATTTCCCTCTGGCTCAATCTATGAATAACCAACGAATATGAAAATATTCATTCGGCTACGCAGCTCAATTCTCACCATTGGATAAGCGTGGAAAATGTTACAAGCTGATTGACAAAAACAAAATTTGTTTGCAGAAAAAACAGCTACGTTCGAAAAAAAACCGCGTTCTGGGAAAACAGGGGTGTTAGGCATAAACGGAGATCAGCGTTTGAACACGTTCGACGAATGCGTTTGAATGCATTTTTTAGCGAACGAATTTACTACTACGACCGTGGCGAAATCTTCCACGTGCTCTCAGTTTGTTTGTTTGATTACTGCCTTATAATGTTTAAGTCAACGCGCGCTGTGATGTTTTTGGCCTTTGAAAATCTTATATTTACAGAAGGGGCTGGGCCATTGTTTTTCCCCACCAGTGATAACAAGTACTTTTTGTAGCTGAGTGTGATATTTCGTGACGTCTCTGTTTGTTAATGATTCACTGGATAGCCAGAATTGTTGTCAACGTTTATTTAAGTTAATAGAGTCAATTCACTTCAAACCAAGGAAAGCTCTTCATTTTGAGAATATTATTTAGTTAATTATCTTTTTTTCACTGGTTTTCCTGTGGTAAGCCCGGTCATGAAATAGGTTTGTCTTTTCGTTTTTGTCATCTAGACAAAATGGGTATACCACAGTTCCTTGCGGCGCCAGCCCAGCACCAAAGGTTCATTTAGGTAGCCCAGTGAACGCTTCTAGAGCGTCTTGCTTTTTTGAAATGGCTTCTAACCTTTCGGCGTTGGCGACCATTTTGGAAAATTTAGGAGTCAGATGACTTCTTGGTTGCCTGTTGTTGTGCTTGAGATCAAGAGACGGAGCTTACAATGGCTCGGGCATCTGGTTAAAAATAAACCAAGAGCGCATGCCTAGTTCTGCAGTAGAATGGCTCCAAATGAACTTACAAATGGTAACGTTAACATACAGTAATAGCCGGTTTGTCAATTCCTTTCCACTAGATTTTTTCAGATCCTACGTGATACGGCATTTTGTATACGGTATTCATCCTTAGAGTATATATTTTATATAATTTATTTGACACCGTTGGCCTTCATAGGCCCGACGAATTTGAAGATTTTTTTGCTTCATAGTACTTAGGGCGTACCTTTTCAGTTGTAATATAACTAACAGTTTACCAGTTATTAAAAATCAGCGGGTAGACTTAACAATGAGTCTACTTAGTCTTAATCTGCAATATGCGAACCGACGAGCCAGTGAGTCATACTTGCGAGGAATGCGAGTCATAGAAAAAAAGTCATGCGAGTCAATAAACAAGAGAAAATAACAAAAATAATAAGAAACATGCAAAACAACCCTCATAGAGAATGAAATACACCTCCGCAAGGATTATACGATGAAGACCGTAACAAAATAGCTTGCTAATAAGCTAACTGTACCTTTGACGAAGAAAATTTGAGTCCCCGAACCCAAGATTGACGTAACTTTCTCCTTCCAAACAAATGACTCAAAACCAACACTATCTCTCGCATTACTTCTTCTGTAATTTTTCCTTCAATAATAAAATTAAAAATATTGTTTAGCCAATATTGAGATGTTTGACAGGGCGCCTTATTTTTGAAAACGTGCGACAGATTTATCAAATGTACCGTTTGTTAATTAAGATACCTGAAATCCCTTTGCAAAGATCATGAAAGAGGCCTTTTTGAAGAAAGTACACAAAGATGAAGTTTGAAGGCTCGTGGTAATGAAGATGTGTGACCAAGCCAGACATCTCTTGAGGAACACCTTCCAAGTCCAGTAAACCCTAACAGGTTGAGGAAAATAATGATTTTAAACAAGTTAAGCTTCCTAGGCTTTAATTTGCAAAACAAAGAACAAAAAAAGAGATTGTAGATGTTTTATATTTATTACATTAAAAGCTGATGTTTCGGGTGTTACCCACTCGTAAGGGTTTATTGACGAAGGGCTAAAGCAAGAAAAGTCAGCATCTTTCACCACTTAAGGCGATGATCAACAGTTTGAAACGAGGGTTGATTGTAATTACTCGTTTCATCTCCTTAGAGACACACTTCAAGAGTTTTAATTTATAACAATGTAATGATTTTATTTTCCTGAGCCCTTTTGCGAGCCACCATAATCAACTTTTCGAGTTTTTGCAGCTCCAACCTGATTCTAACTGATATTTCCTTGTTACATAAAGTCTCATTGCAACTATGATTCAAATGGAATCAAGGTAAATAGATATCTGAACAGACATAACTAAAATGGTGCTGAAACGAAAATAGTAAAACAGTTACAGGATATCAAAACAGTGAGCAAATTCTATAATCGGTTTCAGCTCCAGTGGAGGCTGCCTAATTCAAAGAGTATCTAGATATTGCAACTGTTAATGACACCTCGTGGTAAGATTAAAAAACCAAACTCGAAAAACCTGCTTGGTTGTGTTAAGAAGAATGAACAGGCATTGTTGGCAGTAAAGTGCTTTTTTAAAAATCTTTACTGTTCTTTAATACACTCTTATGCTCTTTAACACCAACAGTTGTAGCTTTCATAGTTTGCTTAGCTGATTAGAGGCTTCAACACCAACAGCTGTGGCTTCTTAATTAGCTCAATCGATTAGGGGCTTCAATACCAACAGCTGCGATTTCGTAATTAGCTCAACTGATTAGGTTCTTTAACACCAACAGCTGTAGCTTCATAGTTTTCGTGGCTGATTAGAGGCTTCAACACCAACAGCTGTGGCTCCGTAATTAGCTCAATTGATTTGGGGCTTCAATACCAACAGCTGCGACTTCATAATTAGCTCAATTGGATAAAGGCTTGAATATCATCAGTGTAAAGAAAGCTTTCATTCTTTTTGCTTTTTGTTCCCATTTTTTTTAAAGTCATAGCTAATTCTTTCACTACATATAATTGCCTTCGACGTCAGGAGAACGCAATCATAATCTTGCGCAGGCGGAAAAAATCTCGATTTTGTGGCTGATCCAAATCGACGCCATCTTGGATTTATCCGAGAGGGTCTGAGTTCCATTGTCATTGAAAGACTGCAGGCGGAAAAATCTCGATTTTGTGGTTGATCCACATTGACGCCATCTTGAATTTCTCCGAAAGGGTCTGGGTGCGGATCGTTTCCAGAAGACGGGCCTCGTGCGAAAAAGTATGCACTGCAGAGGAAGATTCATCATCATTGAGGTTTGTGATATAGATACTTAATGTTTTTGTTCAAAGTTAACCAAGAGTTAAAACTAATTCACGTTTGAGAAAGCGGGCCCTGGTGTATGATACTCAAAGACAGAGTTACTGACTTAAATTATGAAACCGATTACTTTGAATTTGAAAACTGTTCGTAACTCAAAGAAAACAGAACAGTTTATTATTTGACTTCTTGTTTGTACGGTAATAACTGTATTTACATGTACACAGGACTAAGTTCAATCCCTCTAGCACGGTGCTAGAAAATACACCATCCTATCCAATCTTTAAACTATCGAACGCACTTCACTAATCTATAATTACTTACTACTAGTATTAAAAATTAATACATCTTACCTGCCTAACGAGAAATTCGCAGCTAAACAGGAAATGGTGTTTTACTTGACTCTTGATGTGTGGTTCAGGGTAACACAGGAACGGATATTCTAATAGTGACATGGCCTGCCATATTCATACAAATACACAATGAAGTAAAATAGAATTCTGTCAAATCCTGATCTTTTTCTCCCCCCCCCCACCTCTTCCTTTTCTTCTCCTTTCTCCCTATCACTTTTCCTCCCCTTTTCTTCCAACTTCCATTTCTCCCCTTTTTCTCAACTTCCCATTTCTCTCCGTTCCCTATTCTCTTCCTTCTCCCAACTTCCCATTTCTATTTATTCTCTCTTCTACACTTTCCTCCCAACTTTCCTATTTCTCCTCCACTTTTCTCCCAATTTCATTTTGCTCTCTTTTTACTTTCCCTCTTTTTCTTTCAACTTGTTTTTTTCTCTGCTTTTTTCATAACGTTTCCCTTCTGCCCCTTCTCCTTTTCCCAATTTTATCCTTCTATTCTAACCTATCCGATTTCTACACTTTTCTCCGAACTTCCATTTTCTCCTCCTTTCACTTTCTTCATGAAATAAAATACTTGTTGTTGAATTTTGTCATCCTTTTCTATCACATTCCTAATTCTCCACTTTTTTCCAACATCCTCGTTCTCCCCCTTTTCCCAAATTTCCCTTTCTTTTAATTTCTCTCGCTTTTTCCAATTTCCTCGGTCCCTTCCATCCGTTTTTTTAACCACCCTTTTATTCTAAGCTTTCTCTTACTACCACTGTGCTGCTGTTCCCATTCCCTTTATCCATCTTCTCCCGCTTTCCTACTCATTCCCTTCTCCTTTCTTTCCCTTTCCCTTTCCCTTTCGATTTTCCACCTTTTTCCCGCTTCTCTAATTTCTCCTTTTCCCTTTTCCCATTTTCTTCGATCTCCATCCGGGAAAAAAGACAAAAACATTGCTTATACTGATTCCCAAATTTACCCAAGACATTTATTGCTGAAAAATATGTACTCTTTGTTGTAAAATTCTTCTTTAAATATGTAGCGTTTGCGAAGTATGGCTGAAAGAATAAAAAATTAAATTAAACTGACTAAAACGAACGTTCTACCGATAATTGTTTAATTCAGTTTAGCGTTTTGGAACATATCATCGAAAAGCTAATACCACTTTCTTCATCCTTTTTATGTCACTTTTGCTCTCACAATACACACAACACCTCTAGAACTGTAATTTGACCTTGAGACAAGCAGTGTGCCAGTCAAAGATACTGGCTTTACCAAATCCAAGATGCATGATTCTTGGCTTACCTTGTCTTCTGCATCTTGCTTTTTGTCACTTTTTGCAACCATCAACATGAGTCTCAATACCAGTGATACAGTGAGTGGAAAGTTTCCATGAATACTGGGTACCTCAGCATTTAAAAGGCGACGAATCTTCGGAAGTGGAACTCCATAAAAAACAACATTTCCAATCGGATCAAATCCTCGGCGTCCAGATCTCCCAGACATCTGTATAAAGTAATAAAAACAATACATTATGTGTTACGAACAATTGACAACAGATAATCACTCATGTAAATAAAGTAAAATGGTATGGGACCACAGTTCGCCCATTTCTTTATCTATGGCGACAATAGTATTACTATTTTAGAAAAAGCATAATAGATAATCCCTTTTTTACAAACCTGTCTATAGTTAAGAGAATTCAAAAAGATGCTGTCGCCTAAGAATACCACAGTTTTGCACGGCATGTGAATTCCAAGAGCAAGAGTCGCTGTTGCAACCACGACCTTAAAAAGGTGCAAAAGCTTTGTTAGAATATGTTAACAACAGCACTTTTAAAATCTATAGAAAAATTTTGATCCAGTTTTTGTTTTCGAATACGTCTAAGGTATTTCCTTTTGGCCCATGCATTTGGAATACGAGAAAACCGAAGTTTTAGGTAAATCTTATGTTTAAAATCGATTATTTTCTTCCTGTCTTTTTACGTGAAGCCCGACGGCGACAGTAAAACTAGCGGTTAACTCCACAAACGCCGATCTATCACAAACGTCCGATTTCTCCCCTTTCAATAAGTTTTTTTACAAATATAGCAAGTGATACATTTGTTTTGCTTGGTTTATTGGTCATTTTGTAGTTCCGCAGACTCACAGTTTCTATTTGTAGAAGCAGGCATACATGGTCAGAATTCATTGTTCGATATTTATATCTATGTAGAATTGCGGTACGATGACTGTTAGCCTGTAAATAGCTCACTTGTAAGAGAGGTGTATTAGACATCTGGTTATCTTACCTGAAGAAACTTAGAACGAAATAGCACTTCAGCTGCATCGCGATATTTTTTATTCACGCCAGCATGATGAAACGAAAGACCACGGCGTATTCCTTCCATAAATAAATCATGATAATACGTTTTTGACCTAATCCGTCCAAGAGCTTTATCTCGATCCTAGAAAACAACACAATAATGTTACAAAATAATCTATACGGGAAAGGGTAAGGAAGAGTGAGTAACTTGCACGGAATCAGAGCACGCTAAACAAGAAAATGAGAATCCTGTACGATGGAACTAGAGGGGTTTCGTTTTATGTACAAACGATTACCTTTACGATGAAAGATGAAAATATTGACAGAACAGAAAGGCCACACAAGTCACGCTTCATATTCATATTCAGTGTGACCTTAAAATTTTAATTTTGAAATCAAGTATTTTGGTAAAATATTTGCTGTGAGCGAAGCGAGTAATCTTTTCAGAACACAGTGTAATCTTCGGATGTCATAAGCAACGAACATGCAATACATACGATCAGCTGTTCAATCCATACTGTATCGAGAGGCGATTCAAGGATGTCATTAGCATTTCGATACACACGATACATGTGACCGGCAGGACTCACTTTCTATTGGAAATAACTAGTTTATTTTATTTGATGCGCCTTCAATAATTTTACTATCTCAATATCGAAAAAGCGACGCCACGTGCTCCGTACGTTACTTTATTCAAATAACTGATCCGAGTCAAATTGACGTATAATATTGTGAAGAATTGTGAAGTGTTATTATAATTTTTAAAAACTATATCTAGCCATTACTTAAATTTTTTATTGTTATAATAGTGTTTCGGCACACGTCCAGACAACAACATATATGAAGTTATTATGCAACTTCAAACAAAGCCTAATGAGCTATTATACATGCACTGCGTCCCACCTTGTAACATTCCACTATACTCGGATCCCTAGATAGTTAAGTATTTTAAAACACTTCATACTAAAGCATAAGGTTTATTTGAAGGAATATGTAATACTCATAGCAATTAATAGGCTCGTGTACTATCACAAGTCCAAATAAAAACAAATGTTGGTAAAATAAAATAATATAATAATAAAATAAAATAAAATGATATTTATAAAAAATGCTTTAAAAATTTTAAAGTTTAAACAGTTTTTGTATATATATAAAAATCTTGTTTACGTTGTCGCTTTCACTAAGATTGTATGTAATGTGACAGAATTTTGCTCCAACAGCCAACCGTGTTTACCTCGTGATCTCTTTTTATACTCGAGTTCAAAAGTGCTTTCTTTTAAATCAATAATTACAGTCCAGCTCTGGGCAACAAAGTGGGGCTACAAAACCAGCTTTAGTTCATTCACGAGCCAGAAGGTAGGGGTTTCTTTTCTTTTTAACAACAATTTTGCGTTTGAACTCTCTAAACAATACAAAAATCCTTACGGTCGTTTCATAGTCGCAGACATTAGTAAAGAAAATAGAAACATCACCCTACTTAACATCTACGGTTTGTATCGTGACAATCCAGACCTTTTTAATAATAAAGTCTTTATTGTATAAAAGCACACCCACAAGACAAACGTGCGAGTTTACAATAAAATAGTTGATAAAAAAAACCACATATAAATATATTACTCCATTAATTTAAAAAGACATCTGTTGATAAATACTCGCTTGAACCTTTCAGTTTTAACCTTAGGTAAAATATAATTGTGCCCCCTTGTACTTTTACTTAACCTTAGAGTTCTTTGGGGTGGCAGCAAGCTTTGGAGTGGGTTTGCCTTGTTTGTGATGATTCTGCCCCACAGTTGCCTGTCCCTGACTTTAATATATTCCATAATAGGAACAAAGCTATTAGTATAACCGTACCTTAATGCCCGCTTACAATACTTAACAATTTGACACAGGTACTTGCTCTCAGAGGCACAAGCCCAAACCTCAATTGCATACAAAAAAATGACATAATTTAAACTATTAAATAAAACGGTCAATTCATGTACCGAGTATCCATAATATTTACACATCCTAAGTATATACAACCTAGAACTGGCCTTATTCATCATATTTTCAAATTGAGTGTCCCAGTTACAAGGATTTTCATTGAGGGTGACGCCAATCAGCTTCAGTTCATTCTTCCTACAAATGCCTTCTAGTGGTGGAGGTACAGGCTTCTACGTTTATCCCTTCACTATCATCTCGAAAGTCTTTTTCATGTTCATTTTCATCTTGTTTTCATCTGCCCATTGTATATTGGCAACCTCCACGCGCGATGTGTCCACGGAATTGAATTTGCCAGGCACGTGCACACTCAACGTTAAGTCATCAGCATACTTAAGAAGTTGATTCTTTAGGAAAACAGGTTTCATATCATTAACCATAATGAACATGTCACAAACCATCTCGACTTTAAATGCGGAGAAATTATTGTTAGTGATAACTTTAATTTAGTACTCGATGTGGAAAAAACAAATAAGGAGGAAAAAAGACAATCCACACCAAAGGAAGTGTATAATATAAAGCAAAATTTACACCTGAGAGATGTGTGAAGAGATCAAAATTCGAACGACTTAGATTTTCTTATAAGCACAAGTCTTTTGGGTAATGTCTTAAAAGTCGATATTTTACATGTCGGTATTCCAAGTAATCTCAAATGAAAGTAAAGTAGAAGCGTAAAGTTTGTGGGATGTGTCATTACAAGAACGCATGTACAACACAGTTATATTTATTATTCCAGCCACATCCCAAGCTTCTACTTTACTTTGTATTAATTTTTTTGTAGGAAATTTATCTTAATTGTTAGCTATGTCATTACGCTAAAAAAATAAAAAATGTACATTGATGGGTAAATTTACTGCTGATAAAACTTTAGCTATTTCCCATTTGGTTTACGCGTCATGATCTAACTCCAATATATGTGGAGAATAGAAGCAGTAAACAACCTATTTCTCAAGCTTATATGGGTGGTAAGGGTGACAAAATCAAAAGGTCAATTTTATTGAACGACTACGAGACTGGAGGGCTAAAGATACTAGAGTATAACGTTTAGCAAATCATTGAAGGCATGCTGGTTACAAAAATATTTTGAAACTACCGTACAGATAATGCAAAAGGGAAATATATCTTGGACAAAAGTCTAGAAAAAGCAGGCAGAAGTTTAATCTTCTTTGGCTTCCTGAAAGAGGATGTTAATCTGTTAGATAAAGAAATGTTTTTCACAGAGAGCTCATTCAAATATGGTGTAGGAACGCACCTAACTTGGATTAACTCAAAAATCAAAATACATAATAAACCGCTGTATTATAAATCATGGTCACAGAGGGGAATTAATTATGTTTAGACCTTCTCAACACAAACTGTGAAAGCTTTCTTAGTCATCACGATTTTGTTTGCAAATACAATATTAACACAAACCTTTTGAACTATTATGAAGTCACCTCAGCTCACTATCTCAATTGTAAAATCGAAAGTCGAACGAAAAAAAAATGAAAGAAAGCCAAAAAAAAAACAGTAAGTTTTTTTAATCCAAATTCATTGAAAAGGAACAAACGCAGCCTACCATGAGTCAGCCAAAGTGGCTTAATGATCTAAATATTCAAATCCTTTTAAGGCCACCATTGTAACAAAGTTAATAAATTTTACGTACAAAGTTATATATAGAAGATTCGCTGTTGATAGTTTTTACCACAATAATGGAAAATGTCCGTCAGATATACCAACGTTTTGGAAAGAACTGGAATCTTGGTTGAGTATATAACTCAAAACACCTAACGCATCTTCTAAGTTAAATTGTTTAGGTATAAAAAGATAGATCAAGATAATTCCAACGCTCTTTACCATATTTTTTGTTAGGCAAAATAATATTTAATCTATTTATAAGCTAAAAAGTGCTTTATCAAAAATAAGCGCATTTAAAAACAAACTACAATGTACAAAATGTGGTTAAACAAATCGGTCTTTTAATAGGAAATGGGGATTGTTAAGTTGTACTTAAAAGGCCTCTGAAGTGAACAATCAGAACAAACAGATCATTATTACTATACTCATTTATTGCAAGTAATAGCTGCACACACACAATCTCTCTCTCTCTCTCTCTTTGTCTTTCCTTTTCTATTTTTGTAGTTTTTTTCATATTTATTCTTTTTTTAAAGTTCATGATACTGCAAATTATTTATTAATATTTTATTCTATTTTTTATTAATATTCTATTGTATTTCATATACAAAATAAAATAATCGAAAGACTAGTCCGCTTACTACCAGAAGCTAAAAGAGAACGAGCCGTTACAACTTAAAGATTGATTACACTAATCATATGGAATATAAACCACCACAGCCACCTGAACCACAACAATAAACTCTTAAACAACTGCAACCAGATGACATCGTCATCACTAAACCTGATAAGGGGAAAGGGGTTGTGGATAAAACTCAGTACGTCCACCTCCTCACCAACGTCACTGTTGATGATACAAACAAGCTCTTAATGTCCAAAGATAAGGGGCTGTCCTCCAAAGTATTAATAGGCATTACTCGAGAGAAAAAAATATTCGAAAAGAAAGATTCAACGGTTAATGAAGTTGTCTTAAGGATTCCTCCTAACTAAATTGCAGAAATGACATGAAGAAAGGGATCACGTCTGGCGCATTTACACCGCCTTCTAAAGTCGACCCACAAGGAAGATATCGCAATAAGGCCCATCTTATGGGTAGATGATTTTTATGATTATGCCCTAGCTAACTGCTGGTTGGACGCTGAGCTGAAAATTGCATTTACACAGGACATTAAAGAAAAACCATGGAGTCAGTACTATTGACCTCCTTGTCTCCTTAAACGTAACTGCGCTATATACTAATCTACCGCTTAAGAAAACTATCAAATTTTATCTGATAAAGCATTTGAAAAGGAGTGGTTCAACAAGTCACACGATCTAAACGTCACCCAAATGAAGTTGCATGAATAATAACGAAACTTTATTTATTCTTTATGACTTCTTTTAATCGCAAATTTCGCTTATGAACGGTGATTTACAACTAACTACTTGAAAAATAAAAATATACTCGAATTAAATCTTAATATTTAATCAGTCAAGAGCTACTACTACTACTAGTACTACTACTACTAACAATAATAATAATAGTAATAATAATAATAATAATAATAATAATAATAATAACAATGATTTATATAGCGCTCACATCTCATCTTGGAGGAATACCAATTCCCCCTGTGGTTCTCGGAAGGTAAAACAACACTTATTCCTAAACCGGGAGAATTCCGGAACGACAACCAACGCCCCATCACTTGTCTGAATACTATGTATAAGTGGTACACTTCATGTCTGCTACCCAAAGTAAACCAACACCTTACAACATATTGATTGATGCAGCGAGAGCAGCGTGGAGCAAAGGAGAAATGTAGTGGAACTGTTGATAATTTACTTATTGACCGAATGGTGTGTGAAGATGCGCAGAGAGGAAAAAGAAATCTAAGCATGGCATGGATTGATGTCGCTAAGGCGTATGATTCCGTTGATCACCGCTGGTTATTGGAAATGTTTACCATGCACAGATTCCCAGATTGGTTCTGTAAGATCTTGTCGAAACTCGTCAACAACTGGAACACCAAAATAGTCGCAAACACTGCTCAAGGGAAAGAGATCTCTCAGCCAATAAGATTTAAGAAAGGACTACCTCAAGGAGATGCGCTTTGTCCCACACTTTTTACGCTATGCATCAATCCAATTTCATGGAAGCTTCGAGCGACTGAGGGATATAGGTTAACTAAACCTATAGCTACCAAGATTACACACCTTTTATATATTGACGACCTGAAGTTATTCGCTGCAAATGAAAGCAAGCTAAAAAGAGTGATAACGTTGGTAAAGGTGGGAATGGGAAGTATCGGTGTGAAATGGAATGAGAAAAAATGTGCTGTGTCACACGTGAAAAGAGGGCAGATCGAACAAAAGAAAGAAGTTATGAAAATTGCAGACCTCAAACCCATAAAGAGCGTAGACAGAGACAACACTTACAGATTCCTTGGAGTCCTCGAGAACACTAAGCAGGACGCCAAGCAAGCCTTAGAGGTTGCGGCAAAGACCTATATCAAGAGGCTATCTATCATCTGGTCTAGTCCACTATCAGACCTCTCAAAGGTCATTGCCTCCAATCAGTACGCTCTGCCAGTCCTAACGTATCTCACGTGGAAGCAGACTTGGCCTATTGCAGTTATCCAACAGCGTGACAGAGGAGCAAGAAAGATCATCGTGGAGAATGGAGGAAACCACCCTCAGGGTTCAACGTCTATTCTCTACATGTCAAGGAGATATGGCGGGAGAGATCTTAAGTCTGTTGAAAATGAGTACAAAAATACCAAGATCAAAGAAGCAATAAAGGTTTTCAGCAATGCTGACCCGACGATGGCAGCCGTAAGATCATTTGAGGAGCTTGCTGTGCAGAGGGGCGCCATTCCATCATCAAAAACGCTACCAAATATGCGGATGAGCTAGCTCTGCAGTTGCAGTTAACCTTCCCCAACCCAGTTGTAATTGCTGATGGTTAAAATTGAAGCAACCAAAGCAAAGTTGGTTATCAACAAAGCTTGCCAGCTTTTTTTCCCTTCCTTAATTTTCTTTCCTCTCCTTAGCTTTTCTTTCCTTTCTTATTTTTTTCAATTCCTTCCATCCCCTTCTTCTATGCCTTTTTTCTATTTCCCATATTCATTTCTTTTTCTCTCCTCTCCAATACTTTCATTCCCCATTTCTTCTTTTCCCTTTCCTCTTCTCCGTTTTGTTTCCTTTTTCTTTCTTTCCCCCTTTTAATCTCAGAAAAATTTACTGGTTCTTATAAATAAAAGTGTGTGTTTTTTTGTTTCTCAAGCGAGTTATAAAGATAAAAAAAAGGAAAATAATGAGTCCTACAAATTGTCCTCGTAAATTTTCATGTGTTTCACTGTAGTTGCAAACAATTTTGCTCTATCGACTATTTTCCGATTCCATGATTTTGTGCTATAATGTAAGAAAATAAATAAATAAACAGTTCTCTCGGCCATTTCTCAGCCTCGGATGTGTTCTTTGCGTGTTCTTAAATTTTAGCCGATTTTCAGCCTGACGTTTTTATAAAAAAAGGTTCATATAAAAAAAGCTGTAATTTGTATTTTGAAAAGTATCCAAACTTTCAACATAATCTGCTTTAGGAAACATGGATATAACTAGTTTTGTTCTGTTGAGGTGAATAAACCAATTACTCTGTAATTAAGTGAAAAAAAAAATCGTGTATATTAACAGCAATTTAAAAAAAAAAAAATCATTATCCCAACATTTTTGGACCTTCAAGCTACTCCAATGAAAACATGTTTTACGTTCTAGCAAATTTATAGTAGATTTGTGGAGACGCATAAAATGATTTTGTCCCTTATAAAGTTTGCGGACATCAGGAAGTACGACGTGATTAATTTCAAAATCTATCAAAAATGTTAACTTTGCGAATGAAAACTATTTTTGATAAAATTAATAAATCTTCTAGGCCTGTAAAAAAGCAAAATAATGCTGTATCGATAAAAGCAAAACAAAAAATCGCCGTAGCTATCTTGATCAAGACATAACAGCAAAAATTCCCGACGTAACAGCGCTTATAGTGACATAAATACTTGCGTTTTGTGACATTGCCCGACCTTTAAAAAATTTAATACAAACTACAAAGAAATTTATAATATTGAGGAAAACAAAAAAACTAATGAAGTAAAAATTTACTTACTTTCTGCGATTTTTCTCTAAAGTTCTCCAAGTTTGGGATTCTACCCATGTTGCAAATCTTGTTGCCCAAGAACTACAACTGCAGCTGTTGTCGTTTATTTGTTGATGAGATGCGAAGCGATTTTTATTTATAACTACAAGGTGTTTAAAGTTCCTATCACTTTTAAATTTAAATCATCGCCTGTCAACACATTCACTTTGTGTTCCAAACATGGAATGGTAAGCCGTGAATTAGGGAATGTCTTCAATACCGCACTAGTTCAATTGACTAGCCAAGGATTGTTTACACGACGAGAAAGGATGGAATGTGCGATAACGTTGTATTGAAGTTTAGCCATTGTGAGATGAGCAATTGGAATTCCTACCTGCTCGTGCTCCAAGTTTAGTTTCTGCGCGCGAACATGACAAAAATATAAACTTTTCGTTCCAAACAATGTTTTAATTCTTTTTATTTTTCAGACAGGCCATTTTTTTTGCTTGGAATTGAGGCCGAACAAAAAATGGTTGTGTAGCTGAAATTAGACATTACGACATGGTCAAAGATTGATATTTAACAGATGAATCGTTACATAACCTATTCTTAGTAGGGTATATATATGATTGTATTATTTTCTGAGCAAAAATTAATTTTCTTCTTTCCCTACCTCGGGTATGTTTTGTGTAATCAGTCCTTTTATTTAACAAAAAATAAATTAATTAACAAACAATGAAATAAATTATTTTAAATCGAAACTTCTTTAACCATTATTATTCACTAATTATGGTATATCTGCTTTTAATTAGATATTCTCCGCAACAGAAATTTGGGACTCTGTCCCACTAGAACTTAAACGTAATCCATGCTTATACATCTTCAAAAACTTCACTCAAAACTGCCGACCATAGTTAAACTGTTAGCTTTATAAATTAATGCAATTGTCGGACATCTTTTTTTCTTTTATATCAACTTATATTTATGAATGTCTTCCTTCTCAAATAACACCAGAGAAAACCCCATTGTTAAAGTATGACGACTTATAAAACGGTAAAGTGTATTTCACAGATTAACCCTTTACATGCTAGATTTTTTAAAGTCAAAAATTTTAATTTTCTTAAAAAATAAAAACTTCAGAACTA
>JAOBAY020089874.1:0-10189 GCA_025331085.2 Zoanthus sociatus
TCGCGCGTTACGGAAGACTGGTTGTGAAACTTGTTTTTGCCCAGATTTTAAAAATTTTTTGAAATAAACTTCTTTTTTTAAAAAAAGTGCTATTCACCTGCTAGGTTAATACTAAAACAATTATCCCCCTCAGTGTCGGTGCCTAGTGAAAGATATTTACCTCGCCGCTTCGCGGCTCGGTAAATATCCATCACTAGTCACCTTCACTTCTGGGGATAATTGTTAATTATTACATAAACATGAGTGTTTTACCGTAAAATACGCCACGCGTAGATCTCATATGAAACTACATCCGGGATACGAGTGACATATTTTCCACATCCTCACTAGTGAGGATATCGCTGACGTCATTCCTTTGTTTTGCCCTTTTTTTTCGTCTAGTTTTTTTTACTTTCAAAAAAAAAAAAAAACACCCATATCTATGTAATAAAAAGAAAATTACACGCTGGCTTGAACATATAAAGTTTATCTTCTCGTGGCAAAAAAATTTCACTCGTTCGCTGTGCACACTCGTGAAATATTTTTTTCCACTCAAAGATAAACTTCATATGTTCGCGCCACCGTGTAATATCCTCTATGTATATTGTATATTGCAGCTGTGACTGAAACTTTGCTCTATCCGTGGATTTCTAGTTCTCGTTTAACTTGTGAACTGTAAATATTCTTAATTCAATTTTGTAGGTAAATACATGTTCATTGAAACGTCATTACCGCGTGTTCCTGGTGACGCAGCAAAGCTTGAGAGTAAACAATACCTACCCACTAAAGGTCTTGGAAAGTGCCTACGATTCTGGTATCACATGTATGGCTGGGGGACTGGACGTCTCAACGTCTACATTAAGAAGAACAATGTACTTGGTGCCCCAGTTTGGTCTGAGTCAGGCAATCAAGGGAAAGATTGGCATAGAGCTTTTGTCCCTATCAAGAGTCCTCTAAATTGGAAAGTATGTTGCAAGAATTGAATGAGCATTAGTAAATTTGTTGATAAATTATTTTAAACAATTTTTATTTATCCGAATGGCTTAAGCAATCAAAGATTTGGTCAAGCTTTTTGTGTCTACAGCGCATACGCAGGTAGACACTATGACGGAAAAATAGTTTGTTAATTTGTCGATATGCAATCGCTAATCAATAAGTGATCCGTGATGCTGAGAAGAGTCGGTTAGGCTAATTCCAACCAATCACATGTGAGATTGCACGAAGGACTCACGTGCGTTAGAGTTTGTTAGTTCTGCGATCTTGTGTTTTCGACAAGTTGGACCGAGTATTCTTTAGTTAAATAAATCAACGCAAAACATGGACTCCTTGTTGCAGTTTCCCCCACATAAAAGCAGCATGCAGTAAAAAAGGTAGTTGACACATGTACGCTTTGTGTACCTTTTGTTAATAGTCTAGTTCTCGGAATGTATAGGGACTCACAATAAAGAACAAAAGAGTGATGGCGATTAAGTTGTAAAATATGCTTTTAAAATATGATCCATGAAACAGAAGAAAAGTAACAAAAAAATCAACTAGTCAAACACCAGTGGAAACCCAAGAGTATATTGACAGAACTCTCTGGGTTTCCAGTGGTGATTCAGATGTAGATGTTTGCGTAAATACTGGTAGCAGCCGTTAGTCTCTGGTAAGTATTGAGAGTCTGGACATTTTGGTTTTGAGAAGCTTTGACTACGCAAAAAATGGAATATCGTAAGAACACTGAAGCGGAAACGAGAATACGAAAATTTGCTTAAAAAATAAATAAAGATCTGTCAATGCATGATAGATATTGTGCTGTAGTAGTGTCAATAAGCAGAAAGAAAATATGAAAAGCAAGAAAGCTAGCGTAGGGACTTTGGATGTTGGAAATATGACAGGAAAAGATAGATAGTTGGTTGACATGGTACAGAGAAGGAAAGGAGGTATTCTGTATCTTCACTGAGTAGACATGGTGAAAAGATAGCAAAGTTAAAATATTAGGGGCATGGTTCCAACTGTTTTAACATGGTGTAGATGGAAAGAAAAACAAGATGGGTGTTCTCTTGAGTTGGGCAAATTCAGTTTGATATTCAAGGTTGGAATGCAGGTCAGAAAATGATAGACTTTGCAAAAAAGGGTGGAAATTATTCTTGTAAATACTTTCTTCCAGAAGTTTGGGGAACATAAGGGAACTTAGAAGAATGACGGTATGATGATAAATTATGATGCACTACTGGGATCTAGGACTAAACAATTTTTATTTCTATTGTTAGATAAAATTGATATCATTATTCTTTTTCTAATGATTTGACAACAAAACATCTGAAAATTTGAAAATGTTTGTACGTGTCCAAGCTGCAACAACATATTTTAAATTACCATCTTGTCAGTTTTCTCAAGCTTCTTTTTCAGAAAATTAATTTACATTCCCTTGAAGTGAGAAGGTTAATCAGTTCATGTCTCAATCAAAAGACATCTGCGGGATGAAGTACTAGTCTAAAATAATTATTTTAAAAAAAATGTAAGTGTTTTCATGAATAAAAGCAGTGCTCACTAAGACAATAATAATGTTTGCTTAACCAGTTACAGATAGGTTTAATAAATTGAGACATATTAACCAGCACAGGAATTGGTGTCTAACTATTCATTCATTGATTTTCTTGCAATGGAAGAAAAAAAAGGTATACAAAGCGTGCTCCGCTATGTTTTAATATAGCAGAGAATTGAGTTCGATTTGGGACCACAATGCACCTCTGAATTTATCGGATGGACAGACGGTTATGGCAATTTTTAGACAATATAGTTCCTTTGTCCATCAAATTGTTCCATAGATGCTTTGCGGTCCCAACTCGAGCCCAGTTCTCCGAATGTACGGTTTTCTCAAATGCTACATATTTCTTGATTAACTCTATTTCTAAATTACTTTTCATTCTTCCTGCACGAAAGAGAGTAACTTTTATTGGAATTGCAGAGTTACAGGTTTGCTGTTGTTGCCCGAGAAACCGGCGTCATCCATCCACACGAATCATTTGCACAGGTTTTGATTACAGTAACCGATGTAAACGACAATTCTCCTGTATTTGAGGAAATTTATCACAACAAGGTAGAAACGTTCTGTAGTAACGCAATCGTCATCTAGTGGAAATTGTCCGTTACTTCTAATTCAACTGCCAGCATGTTATTCTTTAAATCTTCGAGATATAAATATCACTATGAATTTTAGTATAGCTTTGACTTTGGCTATGAATATTAAGATGACTATGACTATAATTATGGCTATTACTATGACTATGATTATGATTATGACTATGGCTATGACTATGGCTATGACTATGACTGTGGCTATGACTATGACTATGACTATGATTATGATTATGACTATGACTATGGCTATGACTATGACTATGACTATGGCTATGACTATGACTATGATTATGATTATGACTATGGCTATGACTATGGCTATGACTGTGACTATTACTATGACTATGGCTATGGCTATGGCTATGGCAATGGCTATGGCTGCGACTATGACTATGATTGACTGTGACTGTTGCTATGACTGTGACTGACTGTGACTATGATTATGATTTGACTATGACTATGGCTATGGCTTTATAACTGACTATAATTATGAGTATTAAAGAGATTACGATTCAGAATTGGAACTGATGTTTTGCTTAGAGTGTGTTTACATGATTCCGGATTGAGGTTCGATCTGGAATGTTTTTGCTCCGGTTTCTTCATTCCCTTTTTTCATGACTCTGCATTTGGGTAAACAGTGAAGCCATTCCGGATCAAGTTCGCACCGAGTTCTCGTTCCAGATATCGAAACTTTCAATCCAGTGCGAGGTTTTATCCCAAAAACATATAAACGGAAGTTGAAGTTCATTTTGGAAAGATACCGGTTCACATTCCGGTCAGCGCACGCGTAGTCTTTTTCTCTTTGGTTTCCGCTGTCCTTTTGCGGGCTCATTACTTAGTTGGGCTTTGTTCGAGTAGGAGTTCGACTGGACGCATCCTCATGTAAACAGGGTATCAAATTTTGTTTGTTATTCAGTATTATGTAAACACAGTCTAAGTAAGTTTAAGATTACAATTAGGTTTAGAGTTAAGATTTGGATGATTTCTGATGGAAATGCTGTATTTGTCTGTTAGATCATTTATACTTCACTTTAGTCTCTCGTCGTCTAGCAAATAAGGTGACCAAAACGCAAACCAAACTCCATTGTTCACACAGCAAAAGTGCAACACCAATATTGTGGCCTGGAGGGGGAAGGAGGCGGGGAGGGGGAGGGGGAGGGGGCTGTACTCTATTAGTTTTTGGGTAGGGGTGGCCGCCCTAAGCTCAAAACTCAGTAACTATCCAAGACCTATGAATGTTAAAAATTGATACTCTACCCCAGACCTTTAAGTTAAAAATCATACCCTATCCCTAGGTTAAAAGCTGCCGAACTGTACCATTTACATAAGCGTGGTTTCAGGAATGGCGTCACCATCTATGCCGGTCGTTTTGTTAATGTTATAGATGTTATCATAACTCTCTCAACACCAGAAACTGTACCCTATCCCAGACAATTAGATCCCTAACCCATGCCAAATTAGACACCCTATCACAGACCTTAGGCAAATATGATACCCTATTCCAGACCCTAGAGCTTGAAAACCATACCCTATAGGGTGGCACGTACCTTTATACCTCATGTGGGCGAGTAAACCAAATTTCTACCGTAACATTAATGTGTCAATGATCAAACATTTTAAATCACGAATTTTAACGTACAAGTAGCGTTAATTACAGCCAACCGAAATTGTCTTCCAGCGACCTTCCTATAGGTAAACTAGTCAAACTTAATTGATTCATCTTACAGCCTTCCAGTTTTCTAGTGGGTTCAGATGCTCCAACTGGGACATTCCTCCTACAAGTGACAGCTACCGACAAGGATTCTGGTCCTGCAGGGCAAGTCTCTTACTCTATTGTTGGTATTACTGGTTCAACATCAAGTGCTAACAACAGCAGTAACTCGTACGAGTGCGAAAACCAATCACGTGGTGTATTCATTATTGGTCAGTATAGCGGTGTAGTGATAGTTGCATCTCATTTGGCATCGTTGTGTCTTTATACCATCAGGATCACTGCAAGGGATCATGGTACTCCCTCTCTTTCAAATCTGACGACGATTCGAGTGCAAACAACATCTAGAAATGTAACTACTAAATTATCCCCGTCTTTTGCATTTCTTTCCCGAACAGGTACGTTCAATTATTTTGAAAAAACTTTTGATTTATGATCTTTCTTGCAGTACTTATTTGAATTTGTTGGATGTTTAATGCGTTTCATATGCGAGTCAACGATCGTATGACATATAACCTAATTGTGAACAACAATTTAGTTTCTACAGCTGCATCTTCGGTTCTAGCATATTCAAAAAAAAATTAGGACAATTAAGTTAAATTTTTTGTCCTTGGCAAAGACAAGAGAGGAAACGGAAACCATGGAACGAAAATATAGCAACAGGAATGCTTGCCTTTTATATTCCGACAGAAGCCATAGAAAGAATTCAAAAACAGATCACTACAAATGGCCTCTTAACCTAATCAAATTTTGCTCTTAGATGAACGTTTTGGACTTATTTTTTGAAAAATAAGACTGAACAAGCTATTATTACTCTGATAATAGACTATTAAATATCCCACAAAATTGCACTCTAACTGTGATCTATTTTCAATAGTCCAATTGCACAGTAACTTAAAGGGATGTTTAGCACAATTACCTCATCACGTTTTAAGCTCTTTTTAACAAGCCTAACATACTAATAATGTAATCATGAACTAACTTCCTCCCCTTTCCCAGAGCAAAATCTAGATAAGGATTCTGTAGTTCAGCAAAAAGATTTTCAGGCTTTATTAATGGCATAATGTTCACCAGACACCAATATTCCCCATCACCAATATCCCCCTATGCCATGCAAAAGGTATTCCCCATCCCCCTCTCCCCTTGTGGATGGTATAATTGTTGAACAAATTGATATAAAATGGTTTTCAATTGGCATTTTTTAAAGTTATTAGCTATTAAATAGTTATTAACTTGGAGCTCTTGAGGCCGAAACAATACTGGAAATAATAACTATAGAGGTGTATTTGGTAAAGTTTCACAAGTATAAAAAATTAAAAATTCTAAGTATTTGGAATGAATATATTTGAACAGAAAAACTCATTTCCGCTACCAAGGTCTGTTGAAATGAAATTAAATGTAACAAATTCACTCAGATCAGTCAGTATAACAATCTACTAGTGCTTCCGTTTCACAAAATGTTTCTTATTAGGAAAATTACGTATAGAGAATAGCGTAGTGGGTTGAGAATAAAAGTGCGCGTAGTTTTCTAAACTACAAAACTTTTTCAAGTATTACATATGGCTGTGGGTCATTTTGGTTTCTACATGAAGACATGCAACAATGAAACATGACGGGATAACATCTTTTTTTGAGTTTTCAAGAAACTCAAAGCACTTCTTCAACTCCCCTTTTGATTAACTGAGTCAGTACTGAATTAACATTTGTTGTTTTTTCAGATGTTTCTACGATAGTTGCAGTTGTAAGCATTTGTTCTCTGGTCTTGGCAATCGTAGCTGCGTTGATCATATGCAGGGAAGCCAGGTGCGAGTTAAGAACAAAAAAAACTGTTTATCAACGTAACACCAATAGCATCCATGTTAAGTATGTATGCAATTACGAAAGAGAAAACTAAAAACCAGTTAATTTCAGCTAGATTTTGATAATTCGAACTCATGACCTCTGAAATATCGATGCATTCCACGACTTTCATTCAAAACGTCACTGCGGTCAAACTCGATGTCAACAATTACGAAATGGTGTCTTAGTTCAAACCTAACCTCACTTTTTTCTTATAGCCAAAATGTTACCGTTTCTGATCCCTCGTAACCGTTACTTAAGTCGTCACGCATCGCCTCACTCTCGTAAGACCCATAACGGCTGCGAAGGAGACTAAAATTTTGCCAATGTTCTATCATTATGAGTTTGGTAAATAGAGTACCAGCAACCTTTGCTGGATGAGCTGACCTGCGGTAGACTAGTGCCACTTACATAGAAGGTCAAAAACTCTTATCCGCCGCTTACAATTAAGCTAGTAGCCGTCTGGTTAGCCTAGTTAGTAAGGTGCCAGTCTATCGCCTGGTTAGCCTAGTTGGTAAAGTACCAGTCTATCGTGCGGGAGGTTGGACCAGCATCCAGGGTCTTAAAATAATTGAGGAGAGGGTGTTGCCTTCGCTCTAACATATGCAAATAGTTAGAACTTCACATCTTCTCGAATCAACCGTAGGTCCAGTCTCTCGCTCTCTCTGTTGAGGAACTTAAAAGAACCTACACATTTGTCGAAAATAGCAGGGTAGTGTTTTCGGTGTTGTGGTCTGTCTTCATCACTAGTACTGAGAGCATTTACAGTTATTAATATATGTGAGCCACTGTTGCGGACAATCTTAGACCTTCAATTGTTCAAAACTGTATATATTTGTAAAGCGCTTTAGAGCTTTAAGAATAAGCGCTATTTAAATATTGTAATGTATATATTATTTTTTATCTTTATAAAAAATTTGTTGACTGGAAATATTTGTCAGTCATATACATGTGAGTTTTGAAATGTTAATTATCTCAAGGTACTTTTAAAAGTCCCTATATAGCTTTTTTTTTAATCTTAAAATGAAAACTATTGTCGTCTATGAACGCAGAATTTGAAAAACCGAAGAAAAATTCCGAACCTAAGTATGCTTTTTAATCAAAAGAAGTAAGGATTCAAATTTTGACGGAGAGCAGGGGACTGGTACCTGTGACGTAGCAGTAGTCAAACGTCCTTCGTTGTCATTAGTGTTTCACAAAGAAAAACGTGACAATTAAATTATTTAAAACTGAATTTCTCTGTTTCTCGCTGTGCTTTAAGCAGTAAACGAAAAAAATTGTGTTGACAGTGTTAGTATTGAACCGGAAGCTGAAATGATTATGATATTTTATTGTTAAAAATAAGATAACATATTGTTACGTAAAGTGAAACAACAGGTCATCTCTTAGAGTTGAGAAAAAAAAACTAATGAAAGATTGTGCAGAAATTTTTGTCAAAAAAGAGGTTAAAAGAGATTAATTTTCTTGTTGTTAGATTCGGTGTCGGGTTGTGGGCTTGGAAGAGAAAATATTTGTTATTTGGTGAATTATTTTGTTTTTGAAACTTTAAATGTATCAAATAAATGCAATTATTATTAAATGTTAGGTTTGATTTTGTAGTGTAATTTGTTTTTTTCTAAATATATACCGAAAGTACTGAAAGAAAGTGTAACGTAGAACAGATTTTAGTCACTTGACAAGTGTGGAATCGCACCTCTGCACTTTGCCAGATGTCTTAGCATTATGAACCCCATGATTAATATCTGGTACTGCCTTCATTGAGTTTGAAAACTTTCTTCGGCACTTTCAAAAAGTAGCTAACTATTTTTTAGTTATTATGAACCTTGCATAATTTATAAATTATTCAACTTTGACAGCACTTGACAGCACTTCTGACAGCCAGTGATATGGAGGTAGTTTTATCAGTTCTTGGAGTGCTGTATGTTTTCAGGTTGGTAAAACTTTTTTTGTCTTTACAGTGTGTTTCTTAAGGCTTGGGAAGTGGGGTACACTAAGTGAGAAAGGAGTTACACCTGGAGTGGGTGCGAGGTCGTCAAGTGCCAAATGCACAAGTATCTAGAGAGGTCTAGGGACATCCCTAGAATAAAATTTGAACTTTCAAGTTGGGGAAAACTGGTACAGCCGTCCCGGAACATTGGTACAATTTACCGGTGTGCTGGACTTAAGAAACACACTGCTTTACTTGACTGTTGAATATCAACATTTTTCACACCGAAATTTTTGCAGTACTGTTTTTGTTTGTGTGTTTATGTGCATTTTAAAATCATAAAAGTTAAGTTGATCTGCTTAACAAATAAACAAAGCTCAGTTGATTGATTAATTAGCTGTACAAACAACTAAATGTAGATCATACTTTTTAATGATTTGCAATTCTTGAATCGTAAATCACATTTTTTCTACGATTTAAGTTTTTAAAATTGTAAATTTTATTTTTTATATGATTTGTTATCCACAAATGATGGATTGTATTTCACTGAAATTTTGTTTGACTTGCAATTTATGAATCGTGGATCGTATAGAAATTGTAGAAATTTTGTGCGAATTGTGAATTTTGCAAATGTATACCAGCTCCATGCTCATAGCCAAAATGAAAAAATGGAAATCTCATATTAAGTGCAATATTTAGCACACATAATCCTTCCCATGCATGTGCCAACATGTGCACCTGTAATAGTTTTCTTTAAATTAAATAGACTGGATGTGGCACTATCTTTTTTGTCAATATAAACAAGGAGGTATATAAAACAGCTTATTTAAAACTTGTATTGCATTAAATGCATGTGACTGCAGTGACATCTGGTTTCAAGTCAGTTCTTTTCCACATTTGCATTTCCAGTAAAAGATCAAGTTTCATTCCAAGGCTACCAGCAGAAAAAAGGAAAACTTTACAACAAAGGCTTCTGTATCTTGCTGAGGTAAACAAGTTCTTTTCAGGTAGTAAGGTATATGTTTATTTGTAATGAATCTCAGGTTTTGCACTCGTTGATGCAAAGAAATTACAAATTGCATTCAGCATTTTAAGAGACCCTTTCAGGGCTCGAGTTTAGATAAAAACACTTGGAGCCAGGTGGCTCCTAAGTTTTTAGACTTGGTTGCCAGTGCATAATTTTACCTTGAAATCGCGGTAGTCAGTCTGGCGACCACAAGTCGCCAGCTGACCAAATCCAGTTGCATTGGCGACCCCACAGGTCCCAACTTCGAGCCCTGCCTTTGTGTGGGGTTTTCATTTTAGATGTCTTTCACGTCTGGTATTTCACATCTGATAATAACATAATTAAACAAACTCTCAGTTAAGATTCAATATTAAGAGATTCGTAACCTAATGCTAGATCTATATGGAAAAATATCAGACTGAGGTCTTGACAGTATGTACCGAGCTAAACAAGACTCTTATAAAAAAGACTGAGGCCTGATATTTTACATACAGACTAAGCAAGCAAGGTTAACCCTTTACATGCTGGACTTTTGAAAGCCAAAAATTTTAATTTTCTTAGAAAATAAAAACTTCAGAATTAGTCAAAACCATTGACATTTCTA
>JAOBAY020089884.1:0-10188 GCA_025331085.2 Zoanthus sociatus
AAGAAGAAGAAGAAGAAGAAGAAGAAGAAGAAGAAGAAGAAGAAGAAGAAGAAGAAGAAGAAGAAGAAGAAGAAGATGTTGGTGATGATGGCGATAGTGATGTTGGCGGTAATATCACGATGTAGTCTTTTCCTGCATAATTGATGGTAGATAATAATTCTACAAACCTTTGGTCGTATTAAGTTTTTGTAAAGATTGCATGAAATTTCAGAGGCGATAGCAATGAAAGAGGAGTCCATTGACGACATGACGGCGGCCGAAACAGCACCAAGTGCAAAAACTCCTACCCAAGTTGGTGTCAGATAGCGTATTACCAAAGGAAGAGTTAAAGAATAATCCCAAAATGGATATAATGTTCCGTTTGTGTTATTTGCAGAAATAGGCGGAAGGAACTCTGCATATCCAGTTTGATACCAATCTGAAAGTGAACAAAAAATAAGAAAATCATCAACTGAAGTGAGAGTAGCGAAAAGTAAAGAAACCTTTGTATAAGGACCTGCTGTAAGCCGTTATAAAACTTTTCACGAAGAAATTAACTCGTAACCAGTTCGATGGCTCAATGACTTCACGCTTTTTTTTATAAGAGCTAGTAAATTTTGCCGAGGCTCATTGTTCTTAAATTTTTGGCTACTTGCGTCTCAATTTCTTCTTATATCTTAATTTGTTCTTATTTCTGTGAGCGGTTTGAAATTTTCCTTAGTTCATTCTTGTACAGTATTGTTGCAACATATACATCTGCAAGAGTTGATTGCATGATCGTACGAGGCACTTTTAGATTACGTGTATCATTTGGGCTAATAATTTAAGTGTTTTTACTGTGCACATTGCGAACTTAATTAATCACTTTTTTCAGCCTCAGCCTGATTTTTTTCGTAAATTGTTCTTAATGGTTTTTCTTATAAAAAAAACCGTGTAAATTGCTTTTTACACAAAACAAACAATTTGAAGCCTAGGACTGATGGTCGAATTGTTATTGCTTGGAGTTCAGGGCCATTTAACTATTGATGAGTATATTACACAATTAGTCGGGCGAAAAAAAGCAATAAAGTTAAGAAACACCTATAAAAACTCATTTGTTTGAAAGAATTGGAGAGCTTTTTGGAGACCATGGAAATTAGACCTGGAGTAGCGTGGTTAATCAGACTTAGGATTGACATTTTGTTGGATATGGTTGCTATGTATAATTTGTAATTGCTTAGATAAATTAGGATCCAAAATCAGGTTATAATCTGTCTGCTGCATTATAAATTATGGAACTTAAGGTCTTTTGCATATGTTTTGTAAGCGTATTTTATCGTAACTTTTCGCTACAGACCAATCTGTTTGTAATATGCTTCATCAATGTATAGGTAACAAGAAAAATTATGCCAGACCACTAAATTGAATTTCAAGGAGCTTGGATTTTCTTCAGAATATACAGGGTTAGTCAGCCGGATAAAAAAAAAGACTCCAACAACGATTACTGCGAACGGTGTTATGATACTTTTAGGTCCTTTTCGCAGTTTTTAAAGAATCCTCTGTGTTATAAACCTGTTTGGTTGCAAAACTATGATTAAACCATACATTCTACAAATGTTCATTACGTCAGATAGGACTATGGTTTAACATTTCCGTTCATGGTATCGTGCAGAGAAACTGTTTTGTTTTCGTTTTCGTATTAGAAAATAGGGCACATAAGGTAATGTACCCCGCTCTGCCGAGATTTCATTGAGCATTTGCGCGACCTTCTTTCCACCCTGAGATAACTCAGCTTTCCATCCTTCCGGGTTAGGTAAATGAGTAGCAGGGTTTGTTGGGAGCTAACCTGCGATAGGGTCGTGTCCCGTCTAGAGGGAGTCAAAGACTCTTATCCGCTTAACACTACAGAAACTGGAGATAACCGCCGACTCCATGGGCCACTTGGCTCGTAAAGGGTTTAGCTTTAGATGTTATCTATATGGATACTCTCTCCTTGGCCACTAAGCGGTTACGTACCTGTCTTGGCCCCAATAGCTCCGATGAACAGAGGGGGAATGGCGAATAAAAGAACTCCAACTGAGCCAAGTATGCAGGTAACTACAGCAATGTTCGGTGTCTTTGCTGCGAGACATCTTTGAAGATACCCTTGAACGGGAATCGCACCTACCAACTACAAAAACAATTAATTTGTCAAACCAAGCGAGAAAGCACTTTGTTATCTTATTTATTACGTGCATTTTAAAAGCTGCATGGACAGACTTGAGCTTAAATTAAACACAAAAGAGATGTCTCAAGCAAACTTTGAAAAGAATTGAAAGCTAAATTAAAAATCACTGACTATAATTTTCCCTATTCATTTTTAACTCCGAATATGGTCCAAAAGATCGAAATGTTTAATTAAGTTAACAACATCAACCGTTTTAGTATCATTTTATGTTAAAGTAAATACAATTACTTATTTTCGCGGATTGACAAAACTGCTGACGCCATTAGCGTGCTCCATTGAATTTTTGTTCATGTTTTTTAGCCAATCAGAGCGCGCGATTTCACTTAACTATATTATAATTTAAAATTAGCGGCCATTGTTGATTTTTTTTTTGTGCAGAGTGAAGGAAGTACTTCACATGTGTACAGTCCGGGGAATGCTTTTACCGGAGTTTCGGACATATTTCACAATATGGTATTGTAAGTGAATGGAGGAAGATTGTACAAATGTTTATAAGTATTTTTTTAGAGGGACGAAATATAAACTTTTTTCTCATTCTCCCTAACAAGGTCTGAGTCACTCTTTTTGCTTCGAGCCCGAAGTGAGGCGACGGTTGCTTGATTACTTTGATCATTTTGTCCGCGATCATCCTTCACTCTGCACAAAAACATTAACAAGGGACGCTAATTTTAAACTTGCAATCATTAGGAAAAAATAATGAGACAAAAAACAAAGGTGCATTAAACGGTTTTAGAGTGTATTTGGTCATATAAAACAGAAGGTTAAAAACGCTGCTTGATACTCTGCAACAGGTTCCGCCTTCACTGTTAGTGTTAATCCTTTCATGCTTACTTTCTTCCTTAAAATAATTTCTTTTAATTCCTTTACATGCATCTTTTCCCCAGGCCTATCCATTATGAATAACACTTTTTGGTAAAAAGGAACATGCAATTAAACTGAGTCTAAAAGATTTTTAAAACGTTTAAGTCAAAGTTGGAAATGAGTAGATATATAGCAATCGTGATTTATCCTTTCATCTACATTCTGATTTGATCTATACAGGCAAAGTAAAAAGCACTGACATTCATTTTATCACAACGAACCAACGATGACTTTTTCTTGATTTTTTGTTTTGTTTCCAGAGTGAAAAAACAACGAAGAAGGAGAAAGAAGCAATTATAACAGCAACGGTTGCTACAAAGCCTCGCTTTGGCGAGATCGTCGCCATATTTGCAATCGGTCTATAGGACTCTAGTTAGTTAATCTCAATAAGCTATCTTAATATAAATAATTGAGAATCCGACATTTGGATATGCTACTCTTTAAGACAGATCAACAACAAATCTTATTAATAAAAGAAGTTAATAAACAACCATAATTAGCGGTAAAAAATCCGCGTTCGCAATTGGACAAATCTAATCACGTGATTTCGGTTTATCTGTCACTAACCGACATTACCGTGCGATTCTAAAATGTTAACCTTTGTTTCTAGGTTTGATCCATGGCTACAAAATGGCCGAGTTTTCAATAAAGTCAATCCACTTAAAGGGGCACGCTCAACCATGAGGCTTCGCGGGCTCGCACACATCCGCCCCATTTTCTATAATACAGAAATTAGGCTATTCACAGGCGGCCCTAGCTAATTATGTGTAAAGTTTGAAATTATTATGGTTGTTATAAAGACTTTGTATGGGAAAATAATTTTCTAAAAAAATTGAAAAATTGTTTTACAAATGACTGAAATAAAATATTCTTACCTTGAATGTGTGTTTGCTTGTTTGTTGTAAGTGCAATTAAAGTATCTGGAGACATTTAATGTTGGTTTTCGGGTCGAGGTTTCTTCCCAGTAAGAAGGAAGTGAAGGTAGGAAAGTCGATTTCAAACCCAACTCCACGCGAAGCAAAATATTTTCCGTCAGGGGATCGGTAGATAAGTACTCTAGCCAATGATTTACTTCGTATACTACATGAAGGTTTTTAGGATGCTCAAAATGAACCTCCTTTGCGGTAAATTGTAGCCATTTAGATATCTGCACTCCGTTCACCCGTCGCCTGGTCCACCGACCGTTAGAAAATTGGCTTAAGAACCTCACCACCTTGACAATTAGTTGATCAACGGGGAGGGAGCAAGGAACATTATGCCTTTCTACCTGTGGTACCCCGGAAAATTCTTATAACAATCTGATTTATCAGTTTACATTTGAATATACAAGAAACGATTTCATTTTTTGTAAAGTTTTGATGTTTAGCGTTTTAAAAAAGTTAACTGGTAAGTGTTAAAAGGTGTTAGAACAGTAATTTCATTCATTAAAGATTAATAAAAGTTTCATAGAAAAAAAGAACTAAGATTCTTCAAACTTAGCTCTTATGATAAAGGCGTGCAAAAATCGTGCAAAACTAGAAACAAAAGGAGAAGAGCCTGCACGGAACTGACCCATCTGGTCAGCATGCATATTTTGTACTCATGAGCAGTGCATAAGTTCTTCAGACATTTTGTGGTCAGCGTTTTTTTAGCAGACTTCTGTATGCAAAATGGCCGTCACTCCGCATCGGCGGGAGCTGTTGAAGTATTAGTCAGCTTTTATAGTGTTGGCGAGGAAAATGCTTTTGAAAGGCATCGAAGCAGAATTCCAATCGGTAAAGAGCAAAGAAATATAACGGAAGCAAAGAAACATTTGATCAACTTTCTTGGTATTTCGTAAATGGCTGAAATGGCCACCTCGTTGGGAATGGGAAATTCCGAGTTGAAACTTTACCGGCTGGCCAGGAATGCCCACAGGAAAACGAAGAATTTACATAGTCTTACGCAACAGCAAGGGGAAATGGATGTTCCACCCCTTGTTTCTGACGAAATCCAGAGTGAACTCAATGATGATCTTTCAAACTCATAAAGTGCAGGAAAAAAATTTGCAATATTCGCTTGAAAAGCTAAGGTTTTGCTATTTAAACTCAGATTGTTCTTAATAAAATAACTGTTGTATTCAGTGACTTATACTTATGTTAAAAGTCCTTAAGCAAGCAAAGGAAAATCAAAATTGCGAAGAGTATAATTTCATCTTTGGAATATTTGTTGTTGTTCAAATTTTTTTAAAACCAGTTTGATTTTTATTACCCCTTGTTTCTAGTGCGGACAAAACATGAAGTTGGCCTCATAGCCTGGGCTACTGTGCAGGCCATGGCTTCTAACCAGTGATTTTGTACGTAAACTGAGAAGAAAAATTAAAATAAAAGTGATAATTTAATCGGTGTCTTACAAGAAAGGTATCAGGAATCTTTCATTTTGAGTCAGGAATTTAATTTGGATCAATTACAACTTAGAAATCAAGCCACTACCGCAAGTTAGTACCCAGCATTTAAATTAGTTATATTACATCCTCAGGGAACTTTTGCTGCTTGTCGCCCTGCTAGATGTGGTTCATCTTGGCAAGAGTATGAAATGCAGCTGGGCCAACTGGTTCTTTGATCTTGAGGGTGCGAAGAGTAGTCTAGTTCTAATTCTGCTGGCCCTGATGAGCGTAAGAAGTTACGAAAACTGCTGACCCGGGACTGCGTAAGGAATAAAGATCGGATGGCTGTTGAACCGGAACCGGAACCGGACTGTTGAACCGGAACCGATCGTGCGCCTTACTAGAACCTCGGTACTAGATTCTGCACACAATAATTCCAGAAAAGTATCGCTTTTGGAAAACCAATCACAGTGGGGTATGCAAAAGACCCATTGCAGTTGAAAGTGGGCCTCAAGGATAAGTGCTCGTGCTAGACTATGACTTCGAATCTAGAGAGACTCGTCTCGTGGAATTGTACGTTTGCATCAACCAGTTGATGTACATGTACGGAAAAAAACATTCAAAGATGCAAGGGACCTTTGCTTTACTAACGGTATAGTTTTCGTTTCTGAGGTAGGATCGGGGGCAATTCGTGTTATTGACTTGGAAGGCAAAGTACGTTTAAAGCCGGAGGGCCTGAAATCGTGAACAGAGCTTCTTTCACGGCTGGGTCGTTTTAGCTTGCCACAGAAGGCTCAGTGCCAATTCTTTGGAAGCGACTTGAGACACATTTACAAGCCTTAGCTGCACAAGTTAAGAACCCAGGAATCGAATCCTTTTGTGTACGGATAACGAGCATTAAAGGATTATTCAATTGGAACTAAGCTACAATGGAGTTGCCGTTGTTGGTACTAGCATGCGAAAAATAAATTATCCCGATGGCGTTTCAAGTATTGAATCTCTTTGTGTGTGGAGACGGTCAGCATACTTGGCTGCATCTGCTAAAGCAGGTGGGTTTTACGACTGTGACCTCGCAAATTCAAACGTCAAACAGCTCCTGCAGAATTCGTCCGATTCATGGCATTGAAATCAAGAGGCTGTGCCATTTTGGCGACGTCATTGTCTTCACTAACATCGTAGATAGGAATGTTAAGACTTTTGATCCCCAAACCACAACTGTTGAAACACTGATGGGCACTGAAAAAGAAGGACTAATAATGGAACCTTTTTTGCCTAAGTTCACGGAATATGCTGTTTGCAGAATACTATCTTTGTGTCGGACGACGCTGCTGGAACGGTTAAAATAGTTTCACCTCTTACTGGCACAGTGTCCTTCCTTCAAACCCTTGGAAAACTGTACGACAGTTTTGGAATTGTTGCTCAAACCGCGTAGACGCGATATCACTATCCCTTCAAGATGCTGGGAACAATGTTTCATCAGTGAATGAATATATTAAAGGCACAGTTGCTACGGTTAAATGGCACTACAACATGAAAGAAGCAGCAGCAACAAATGGTCCCGAAGGAACTGTATCAAAGAAAACACAGGTCTCGTTGGAACTCCTTGAACAAGGTATAGCACGGCTGCAAAATAACTTGAAGAGCATAAATGAGGATTATCTTTGTGACTTTGACCTCCGTACGTTACCGACCACTATACTAGAAAACCTTCGTGCAGTGTCCCACTTCAAAAACGAGATTTTCATAGCTTTACAGTATGCTCGAGACTTTGGCACAATTGCAAAAGAATCATTAAAAAGAACGACAAAGTGGAGCGCCGAATACTTTACACATGACAAATTGTTTTATCCAGTTCCAACATCTAGTATGGAGTTGGCAGATGTTGAAGTGATGAAGCCTCCAACAGCTGCAAGGATAGATCCTCCAACTGAAGAAGCGATGAAGGAGTTAGTGGACAAATATCATCCTGTAAGGGCAGAGAACAGTGCGAAGTGAAACCACAAAGGACAAAGCTGGAGCTCTCCCACCAGCAGTGAATTACACTCGACCTCCTCATTCCAAAGTAATGTTCAACAACGACCCAACTGTTGAAAGTCGAGAAGGAATGGAACAAATACAATAATTATTATGCCGCAAGTTACAGGTGACGATGGGGACTCGCACGTACGCAGCATGCACATTTGCGGACGATAGCACGGTTGAAATAGTTGCTGTTGGTGAAGTGACAGATCAAGCGGATGAATACGACACCGACTCAGGCAGCGATATGGATGTAACGATCACGACTTCTACCCCACACAACAACACTCACCAGGTCTGGTCGCGCCATTTGCGCTCATTTTCGCCTTGACTGGTAAAGTTTGCACGATCGGGCGTGCGCATTGACTCTGTGATCCGGAGTTAATTAAATGAAAACCCGAAAATAGCGCTACCTTGGATCCGGGAAGGCAAAGGGAGTTCAGATTCAAAGGCTGGCTTGCTGCTGATACATGTGCTAAGAAACGAGAGGATTGGCTAGTGGGGACGCAACAGCCTATATCCCGTTCGATTAAAGGAGCATGATGATGGTTAATTAAACAAATTTTTGAATTGAAAGATTGTAAAAGTGTAATAACGACAGAGAAAAATTTTCATTGTTGAGCATAATGTACCTTCTGCTGAGAAATAGGCTCCCATAATTTTCCATGATAGAAACATAAACAATGAACAAACAGAAAATTTTAATCAAAGTGACACAGTCTGTAAATTAATTGTAGATATTATTCCATATCGAATGTCCACGTTTGTCTTGATTAGTATCTTTCGCTTTTTTAAGCCATTTCCGCTTACATTTGTATCAAATTTAGTGAATTTTTTAGTGTTAGATGTTAAACAGCCAAAAATGTAACTGTTTGAAGTTTAGAAGGAAAAATTTTAGTGTTAAGTGTTTTCAAGGCACCCCCATCCAGACCCTCTTTTAATTTACCTTCTCAAATTCATTAATAATTCATCAATTTAAAACAAAAGAATTTATAACTGTGACCATGGTTTGGAAATGTGATCTTAATTAGCATATATTTTTGCAATTTTATTTCTTCGTTTACTCCTTAATTTTAATTTCGATTAAGAAGATATATTAAAAACTCGAAACAGTGTTTCATTTTATTTCCAAACACCTCGAGTTTCGTTAAAAACACTCCGCTGCGCGTCGTATTTCAACTCTTTTCTCGGTCTTTGGAAATGTGATGAAACATTGTCTCGAGTGTTTGATACATTACATCAGATATCCCGAATATCACACACTAAAACAGTGGACAAGGAGTAAGTCACTCCTACAGAGTGTTTTCATCTGACGTCATAGCTGTCATGTTGTTGTACTCTCAACAAAAGAATTTTGATCGTTTCTTTTGATTGGGACACCAACAAGGCCTTTATGCCGACCGACTTTTGTATCTCTTGGGACTGTATCAAAACGCTATATTGGCCGATGCTGCTGAGGAAAACGACTTGTAACTATTGATGAGCCACTCTAAGAGATTATTTTGATTAAGGGAATAAAACAGCATCGCGCCTGTTTCTAGACAATAATATAAAATCGTATGATGTAGCAGAAAACGAGAAAAGTGTTGAGGGAAAGCGAGGCAAATTCGAGTTTCTCTCTGCTTTTCAAGTGTTCTACATCTCATAGCATTTTATATTATTGTCTAGAAACACGAGCTATGTTTATTCCTTGTAGAAAATAGCTTCCATTTCCATACTTCTAAAAACGTTTCTTGCGTTGCGTTACGTCGTTTCGTGGTTTAGGTTCAGTTATATAAATTGGATTTGTAGCCAATCAGAGCAGGCATTATTTCTGGATTATTTTCTAATATTACTCTAATATTTGCTGCGAGTGAAGCGAGTAGCTTCCTATTAATACAAATACAAATATAAACAAGTTCGTCCCATCGCGGCTTTTCAGAACCTGTTTACAAGTAAATACCAGGTCAGACAGTTGAGGGTCTTAGATAGTCCGCGACAGCGGCTCACATATATTAATAACCATAAATGCCCTCAGTACTAGTGAAGAAGACAGAACACAACACTGCCCTGCTCTTTTCGACAAATGTGTGGGTTCTTTTAAGTCCCTCGATAGAGTGTCGAGAGACCGGACCTACGGTTTAACGTCCTTATCCGACAAAACACGAAAGTCTAACCGTTTGCAGATGTTAGAGCAAAGGTAGCACTTTCTCCTGAGTGCTGGTCCGGCCAGGAGTCGAACCCGAGCCTCCCGCATGATAGACTGGCACCTTACCAATTAGGCTAACTAGGCGGCGGTTAGTGTAATTTTCAAATCACTAGCATCAAACATGCGATACATACGATCAGTGGTTCAAGTCCATACCGTATCGAGAGTCGATTCATGGATGTCACTAGCATTTCGGTACACAAGATACATGTGATCAGCACTTCAAATCCAAATACATTAAATGTCGAAAACAGAACAGTATTGTCACTATAACAAAATAGTGTACTCGCAGCAATCACATCCTATTAGAAATTACTACCTATTAACAACATTTAAATAGAGACTATGGTTTTTCGCTCTTTTACTGTTACCAAATGTGTATACAACTGCTCTCCCCCAGCTTTGCAAAAACATTGTGATTGATGTTTTACCTGTAGCGGAACTTGTGTCTACGGAACAATCGATTGGGAGACAGCATACTCGGTTTGCGTTTCACCTTGATTTCTTGTTGAGGAGCACTAAACAAGAAGTATATAAAAATCATATTAATTTAATAGATATAATATATATATTATACATATTATACATTAC
>JAOBAY020089895.1:0-10188 GCA_025331085.2 Zoanthus sociatus
GAGCTCAGATTTTTTCTGAGCTCTTTGTCTCCGCATATATTTGTATATCTTATTTATTATAATGATCGTCCTGTTGGTACTATTTTGAAAGTTTTTGTTTAGTGCCTTATAAGAATATCTTTATTATCCGATAAAATTAAACTAAACATTTGCTGTGGAATTTCCTTTTTGGTTTGAAATTACTTTTCAGCGCAGTAATAAACTTTGTTTCTTATGTTTCTAAATTTCGAGTTTATTTGCAATTTATTACTGAACAGAAATCCTTGAATCAAAAGTTCAAACTTTAAGCAGAAAATCACGGAGGATTTAAATTTAAAGTCTCCAACTCTAAGAAGAGTGATTTTTTTTGAGTAAATGCCCTGTTTTTTCTCTCTTCTCGGATGAATTTTAAGTGCCCGATGTTGTGCGAGCATCTCCTGGTATAATAACACTCACTCGGTGTCCGCTATTACGGGGGTCCACGGTATTTGATTCAAGAAAGCATGCGCAGTCAATATGTTGATATTGAATTAAATGTTAGTTTTATATGCATTATGGGTGGGGTTATTTTTTTGTATTGATAAAGCAACGCTACACTCGGAAACGGTACCTGATTACGTGCACAATACACCAAAATGGTCGCCCAGATTTTATATCCATTATAGTTGAAAACCGAAAAAGCACGTTTAGTTAAGTGTACGTGTACAAAGCTCCCGATCTATTCCCTAGCAGCAAGAAAATTACAACAAAATACGTTCAAATATTGTTTCACGGTGTGAGGGCTTATTTCCGATGTCTCGATAAATTGTTCCGGTCGTTTTGGTGGTTCCGATGGTTTCGTTCCGGTGGTTCAAGTCGTTTCGTTCAGGTGGTTTCGTTTCGGCGTTCCGGGTTTTACCACATGCCGTCAAGTCCTACTCCTCCAGTGCTACTGATATGTGCTAAGATCCGTCTAACTTTTAATTTCTGCAAATCTCTCCGGTCCAGCAGAGGGCGTCCCATTCATATTCCTCAAAAGGTTCTTGGTCTCTCTTCTGGGTCTTCTCTTTTTTATATATCCTTTTCAGGAAGCTTCCGTGTCCTATCTAAAGTAGTTAGATGAAGTAAATAGTCTTCTAGCAAGGCATTCTCAACAACAAATCTAGTAGAAAACGATGATATTAATTGCTTCTTCCTCTCCGAGTTTTAATGTCCCATTCTCGAATGCTTTCTTGATGATATGCCTCGGTTGTCATTCATAAGAGGGCGCGGTTCATCGCCTTCTGTTCATCGCTGTTCTGCTGAAATAGATGAGCTTTAGTTCTCATAAAATGTAGTTATATTTTTTTGCATAATTCATACAGAACAAATCTTAAATTATGTTCATTTTTAAAACTATAAAATTGCTTGTTAAGCAGTTGCTTAGAAAAACTTATAACTAAGAACGAAAAACAAATGAAGCTGACTAGATTTTTATTTTCACGACGTTTCGAAGTCATCACAACCCCATTATCAAGTGATAAATATATACAAGTACTGCTGTACATTAGGGAATTGTCACCTTCTCTCTTCTCCAAAGTGACTCAATCAAGGCAAAGTTATTTGTATAACATTCTTTACAGCACTTAGTATGCAAATTATGCTTTCCATCTATTTAAACTCTAAGCACTTGTATATATTTATCACTTGATAATGGAGTTGTGATGACTTCGAAACGTCGTGAAAATAAAAATCTAGTCAGTTTCATTTGTTTTTCTTTCTTAGTTATAAGTTTTTCTAAGCAACTGCTCATAAAGTATTTATTCATCTTTGTTTATTATACATGTATTTATTAAAAAAAGATAATTTTTTAAATCATTTAGAATTACTGTTTGTATTTAACATAATTTTTTTTGTCAGAAAATAAACCCCAAGTGAAGCACACTGTGCTTGCCTGGCTGTAGTTCTGTTTTATGAAGTAAATATGAATCATGAAATATAATTTTATATATTAACTGTGCTGCAAATGCATGCTTGTAATGACATAGCCACTAAATAGGGTACTATGGCCTCATGGGTCATAGAGACTAAGCCTGCATGTATTAGAACTTTTTAAGAAAAGAGTGAGCATTAATATTTAGCAGCTGTGGACTGCTGTTTCAGCCTTAGTGGGCCTCATCAGCATGACACAGCTAACAAACATGCTCAGTTTCCCACAGAAAATACAATGTAAAGGTACAGTAGAAGCGTAACACTTGTGGGATGTGGCTGGAATAATAATTTTATAGCTGTGCAGTTGCACATGTGTGCTTGTAATAACACAGTCACTAAATAGGGCACTATGGCCTCACGGGTCAGAGGGACTAAGCCCATACTAAACCCTTAAAGAGAGTGAGCCTGAATGTTAGCAGACGTGGACAGCTGTTTCGGCCTTATTTGGCCTCGTCAGCATGACATAGATAACAAACAGACTCAGATTCCCACAGAAAATACAAAGTAAAGTAGAATCATAATGCTTAATGTGAGATATTTAATCATAAATAAAAATAAATCATGAGATGATGTCACAATAATTTTGTTCAAAAACAGTTTATTTGATAAATAGATTTTTTGTTTGACATTGTTATTTTCTAAAAGGAATAAAACAGCATTGTGTGTGTTATATTCACAGTGACCAGTGTAAACAAATTACATCATGTTTGTTACAATATAGATACTGGGTACATCAAAGTTGCCTGATCAATTTTGACCAAGTGCACACCTGTTACCACAATAATTATATGTTATTTGATATGCCTATTATTAGCTCTCATGTAAGAGTATTCTATTACGAGTTTGTTCAATAAAGGACACGATCAGAGCAACTAATGTAGTTATAATTATCATACTTATTGAAACATGGTCATGTGGCAGTTTAGAGCCCACATTCTACAAGTTGGAGTGTCCTTAAGGTCTAAAAAGATATTGGAATCCAAATATGTCAGATCCACCATCTTAAATTACAAATGCAAGCTCACCGATCATTCAGAAATAAAACCCCTAAAGCCATTAGACATCACTTTGTTGAGTAATGCCACCAACATCTGGAAGCACTTTAAACATTAAAAGCAAACTTTTTTAAGATACTCTCCATGTTTGACCTAACTGTAGGCTATTGGCACTGTGTTCTCAATGTCAGTCTGCTCACCACATTTGCCACTCCCTTCGAAAGATACTGTTGGGGAAGACTTCCATTTGGCCTATCAGCATTGAGTGAGATCTTCCAGAAATCTGTCAGCTAAGTCGTAGAGGTATACTAAACATAACAGACAACATCTTTGTGTAAGGAGTAGGAGACAGTGATAAAGAAGCAAGAGCTGATCATAACCACAAACTAGAAGCACTCTTCCCTGACTATTACACCAATGTAGAAAACATGGAATTGCCCTCAACAGGAACAAACTGAAATTATGCATCCCCGAAGTATCGTTCATGGGACATATTTTCAGCAGTGAAGACTTGAAGATTAACCATGACAAAGCAAAAGCTGTTCTGGACATGCCCAGTCCTGAATACGTGGAAGGTGTTCAGAGGTTGAATGGTTTCATCAGTTATCTACTAGCGGAATTCTTCCCAAAGGTTGCAGACCACATGGAGCCAATATGTTGACTTAGAGGACAAGAGACAGAGCTCGTCTGGTCTGAGGAGCAAGAGAAAGCCTTCACAGAGATAGATAGACTTGTCACCACTGCCCCAGTACTTAGTTGCTACGATCTAAAGGTCAACCTTGAGACTCAATGTGACGCCAGTCAAAAGGCCTCAGAGCAGGACTTCAAAAATATGAATATGAAGTACAAAAACAAGGTAAAGACCTACACTTAGCAGACACCCTTTCACGAGCATACCTATAAGACACCACACAACCACTGGTAGTGAGTCTGATTACATCAACGCAGAGCTCTACCTTTCTCCCTGTGTTACATGCAAGGCTAAAAGAAATACAGCAAGTAACAAAAAACGATGAGTAATGACGAATCCTCAAAGACACCATTTTAAATGGCTGGCCCGAGGATTACAGTCATGCTCCACCACAACAACCTCATATTTCAGCATGAAAGGTATGACAGGACATCAAGAACAAGTTTCACGCTTCACACCTGGCAGAGAATCATGTCTTTTGATTCTTAGTTTATTCTTTAGACACTAATTTGATTATTTGATGTTGTTAACATTCTCAACAATAAAATATTGGACAATATGAAACTGTGAGTTAGAGGCCATGCATATAATTTTATAATTATTGACAGAAATAGTCTCAGTAGTTATACCAGTCCTAATAATAAATCTTTATTACACCCTTGCAGTATTACTAATAACACTCACTGTGTACAATTATACTTGTTTCTTTTGATAGGTGTAAACTTGATTAGTACCAGCTGTCCTGCTGGACATCACAGGTAAATAGATATTTAGTTTTTTTTTATAAGAACTTTTATTAAAGGTTTCTGTCAGTCTGTTAGATTAATTCCATTTTTTTAAATAATTATACAGTATTTTTTTAGAAGTCATGGAAATTTTGCAACGACTGTATAAAGTTATTTCAGTAAGCTAAGTTATTACATGTTAACCTATTAAAAAGTATTCAATTTATGAGTCAGAATGATCACATATTAAATCAGCAGACCTATTAAGAGTGTTCTTGGCATATGCTGTTAATTTGGAGGGGGAGGGGGGAGGTACTTAACAGAATTTGTAGTGGGGGTGTGCCGCTGGACCTTCACCTGTTTTAAACTAGACAGGGTTTGTGCACTACTGAAAATCCTTGAATTTCAGGAATTTTTGTTCCAGGCCTGGAACTCCTTGAAAAATTAGGGGTTTTTTTGAGAGTGACCTGGAAAAATCCTTGAATTTTTAGTTTGCAGTCCACTTAGTGTAATTTGTGACAATAATTTTAATTATTTTTAGTCATAATTTTTGTTATTTGTATAATACCAGAATGACATTACTCTCAATCATGAATTGCATTCTAACTTGCTCTAGTCTTGATTTGAAAATAAAGGGATTGGTTGCAAGTGTGTGTGCATTTCTGTTGATTGTGTATAACATAGGCTCTTTTCAAGTCAGCACAAGCCGCATGGTTTTGGTATCACATGTTCTCGTCTAGAAATGGCTTGATTTTGATACCCTGTTTTAAACTAGCATGTTAAGATCCTTTCATGTCAGTTTACATCAAAAAGCAACTAAATGGGACAATCAGATAGCTTGCTACCTGCATGTTCCAGGAAAAAGATAAATTATTAATAAATATAAGAAAAATATGTGAAGCGAGGACGACCGAGGAAGACATGGAAATTGCAGGTGGAGAAGGAGAGCAAGAGTGTTGATTTGAAGAAGGAGGATGCAATGAATCGAGTGGGATGGTCGAGTGGGAGTAGGAGAGATTGCTGGCAGAGTGGGGTAAATCTGGCCACCCTCGTTTATGGGCCGGGAGAAACCCATGGCCAGATCAAAACTGGATTGATGATGATGATGATGATGATATGGAAGAAACTACACTGATTAGCAAATGTGAATCACGAAAACATTAAAAACATATATCAAAACCCTATAAATCAAATAATGCTTATTCCAGGATGAATTGTTGCACCCTGTCCCAGACTAAAATTTCTGTGATTTATACACCCTGTTCTAGACTGGATGGTCTAAAAACCATACCCTGAACAGTAGCACATACCCTTATAGTCAATACAGTATATGCGAGTACCCCCTGGGTAATTAATGAGAAAGCCGTGCAAGCAGGTTAGAATACAAAGCTGGAACAAATATATGGCTGTCATTTTCAAGTGTATTGTAAATAGCACATGTGTACCAGCAGCTAACTGGAAGCTTCTGAAATGGGCACAAAGGCCATACTGGTAGTGGGCATTATCCCTTATATATCTACTGTAAAGACTTGTGACCCTGAATGTTAGCAGGTAGGCTGTATTGTATTTTTGTCTTAACACCTAGAACAATTCATTACAATTGTACGGGCCTGGGATAGTGTAATTCATGTCAATCAACTAGACCATTCGTAGGCTCACGATAGGTTAATGAGCAGCTTATTCCTCCAGCTAAACATATTCATGCTAAATTTTACTCAATCCTTGATTACATCCCAGACCTACTGTTACTGAAGAAGCGAGGGAAAATATTGATTTAAAAGTGGTTTCCCAAAAACTACAGTAGCCATGGATTGATTGGGTTGTTAGCTCTTTGTAGCTTAAAAAAAAATTAAATGTTAATATGCACTGTGGGATGCAGATTTTCAACTTAATATAATTTATACTTGCTACAGGTTTGCATTGTGCTGTAAAATGTCATCAGAGTTGAACTATTACTTGGAAAATTCCATGTCCAGGTATGATTAAGGCATACTGTAGTTCAGTTGTGTATAACTGGTGTACCAATAGTTCAAGATACTAGTTTTTCAAATAGCTTGGTTGCATTTCTTGTGACCTTTTAGTGGTTAGACCCTGAAATTTATTCATTTGTCATGAAAAGTTATGGTTTTAATGACTGTTGTTTGTACTCAGCCTTTCATTAATACTGTACCACTCTATTAGTTGACTCTCCTGTGGCATCTAGAGCTTGTGGCAAGACTGAGGAACAAAGTCTGAGTGTGTACAAAGTGATGGAGAACATCTAGATTAATTTATGCAACTTTTAGCTATTTCTTTCTCACATTCCCCTTGTGATACATTTCACATGGTGCAAGAGCTGGCTACTCGGTTATCCTGTATGACGTACTGCTTATCAGATAGATTTTTAGCCCAAGTTGCAAGGCAAACCTGTTTCCAATTTATCAGCCTTGGATATATTACAGTAACTGTTTTTCTTTATAAATTTGCTTCTGGCATGACCTTTTACCTTGTTGATGATGTCATTACACCAACTGTATTACTCTTTGCTTAACATTTCCAGAGCAATTCTGCTTTTGTTTTGAAAAAAATTGTTGCAATCATGGGTGAGGTTTAGGGGTGAGGTAAATTCACTCATTCACTCAGCTGTAAACTTTTAATCAGGTGATTAATGTAAAAAAAACTGTTATTATATAAATTTATGCATTAAACTAATACATGAATTTACAGTAGGCACTGCCTTAAAGCGGAGCTCCCAAAGAGATTCAATCTATATAACCCCAGTACTTTGGGTGGTAGAAGCCCTAAAAGTAAGATTTTTTTCAATTTCTTTGATTTACTTTGAGCACTTCAAATGACAGTTTTCGTTACAAAACAGTACTTAACTGTATCGAACACTACGGAAACAGAGGCCATGAAGGTTGATTTCTTGTCAAATATACAAACAATTTACAAATGCCAAAATTATATCAGAATACACGAAGGAAAAAAAACACATACCATTTAGAAAAAAATCACTTTAAAGATGAACGAGAAAAGAAAATATTTTACTCGTGTACACGGACGTCGTACGGACGAACGGACTATGGACGGACATGACGTCATGACGTTGAAATTTCAACTCGATGCATATACTATATTTTCTTAAAATTTCAAAAATTTTATGACTTTTAAAAATGTTGTTAAAAATTTGAGTTTTTGGCTTTCTTTTTGTTTGGTTAATATGTAAATTGTGTTTGAAAGCAGAGATTTGACATCTCAGAGGAGAATTCTTTTAAAGAGAAGGCTGCATATGTAGCCCTACTTGTGCCGGTTCTTGTAAGCTACAAAAATATTTCATGAACATTGATAATTAAAATGAATTTGCTGCAGGTTTAAACTCTAACTTTGATCTCTAACACTGACATTTGACCTTTGACCCCTCCCAGCTTCAGAAATATAAAGCTCTTAATTCTGCACCTATTTTATAGTTTGTTGAAAACAATTTTAACTTCTAGCAAACTTTATTGTCACTCAAGTTTCAATTAATTATTTTGAATACTATAATCAAATGTTGCACAGTTCCTGAAAGGTAACCAAGCTTCTACATGAAACTGAGACAAAGGTTGACCTCGCACAGTCAGAGAAGTAGAAATAATAGACATGCTAATATGTTTCTTTCTTATGATAATTGTTCTCACTTCTCTGCAGTACTGTAACTGTGAACACTAGGTTAACTCTCGCCTCAGTTTCATGTAGAGGCTTGACTGTACCTTTCAGGAACTGTGAAATGGTCTATTGAAGTATAATCCAATATTGAAATGTTCCAGGTGGTTTTGTCATTTTGATGATGACAACTATGTGAATGTCCCAACACTAATCAACACTCTGAGAAAATATAACCACACAGATGATGTGTATTTGGGAAAAGTAAGCGTAAGCAGAAAAATGGAGGTAAGTGAGATGATTATGGTCAATTTACAGAGTGTAACATGCAGGGTTTTCCTTTTCAAATGAAGTAGCAGTAGATGAATTTTGAACAGGCGGAGAAGTTGGGCGTGGTAGCGCAATCCGTTCCACATTTATTATCAACACTTGCATTTTTGTTTGCAAGGATGTTTTTGTGATAATAACAGTTGCCGGCGACGAAGCGATTTACAGACGACGAAAATCGCCGGTCGCCAGCCGAAAAGGAAAACCCTGAAAATGATGTCAATCTCTTGGTACCACACAGAGGGCACATGCTTGTTTTAAAGTCTACTAGAATTTCTTAATAAGAAATATAATTGTAATTATTTGGTTGGTATTATAATAAAAAGATACTATTAAGTATATGCTACAACAACGAACTTATGTCTCTCACCTCTAAGTAACCGGAACCTGTGTGCTAAGGGAAGGAAAATCCCTACAGGAACCACCAGCCCTCTAGGTTGGGTGTTGGGTGTTGAGCCAATCACCCCACCTCTTAAAAATTCTTAAGATTAAGGAAACTATATATCAATAGGGTTTTTATTAACATTTGAAGAACAAGGGCACCTTAACTTAAGTAGGAGGACACTTGTTTGTTAGCCTGGAGGTCTGAAGCTACATGCTTTAGCATCTTTCACCTCAAGTACATGGGTACACTGATTAAAGTAAACGGGTATCGGTACTCAGGTCCCGGCTACTAATGAAAACCCAGTATCAATATCAACTACAATGGAAGTGATGGACAACTGCTGGGTCTGCAAGATCCCTAATGGAGACTATCTAAAATGGGACAATGTTGAGGACTATGTAGCATAGAACTGTCAGAGCAGAGAAAGACAGACTGTAGTTGGAAGTCATGGACATCTACAGTACACAGAGCTCGTGGCAAGAGATTGCTGAAATAGGATGAGAGTGTTGGACACGGCTTTACATTATGTGCCACATAGGCACTAAAAGAGTTAATTGACAACTATAAAGAAATTGTTGCTATTGGAAAATGTAAAGAGTTCCAAAATTAATCCCGTCAAGGAAAACTAAATTATAACAAATCAATAGACTATGCTTTGGGTGAGCGTGGTTAGTGTAGTTGTAAGATCTCTGCTCTCTGACCTCGAGGTCCTTACTTCAATCCCCGGCTCTGCTGAGATTCAAATATTTGAATCTCTTTTCAGCCTAAGCAAACTCAGCCTCCAACCTTCCAGGGTAGGTAGATGAGTGCCAGGCAGCGTTTGTTGGGAGCTAACCAGTGATGGATTAGTGTCGCATCCAGGGGGAGTCAAAGACCCTGTTCTTGAATAAAAAGATTGGAGTCACTCCATTCGGAGTTGGACAAAAGCACTGTAAACGAACGAAAGGTATTTCCACGGGCCTTATTCCCATTGTTGAGGACCCTTGCAAAACATGACTGAATTCAAATAATCTTGGTTGTGTAGTTTCAGCAATTTCGGAGTTTTAATTCTTATTGTCCCCTGATGAAGAACTAGCGAACAGCAGTTCGAAAATTTGGGGAAATTTTTACACCATTTTTATAGTTTCAAAGTCTTTTTATCAGATCAGATAATTTAATCTTGTCCATTTTTAAATTATGAACACTGATCGCACAAATGTTGATATTTTCTTCTTGTTCTTTACAGACAATCGAACCGCATATTAATTTTTCTTATCTTTTCGTCCTCTGGAATAGGGTGCACGATTGCCTAAGCTGAATCTTCACCAGAATCTTCTTCTTCACGTAAATTTTCATCTTCAAACCAACGTGAAAAATATTTTCTGTCTCGCTTCGCTTTTGCAGCAGATTTTCATTGCTATTGTTTCGCGTATGTCACGTCTCAAAGTTTGTGTAACACAATCCGTTCCACTCAGTGATCACAAAACAAAACATAAATAAACCACGCCTTGCCACGCCTAGGTGACCGCGGTCCTT
>JAOBAY020089906.1:2500-10188 GCA_025331085.2 Zoanthus sociatus
AATATCTGCATTGATCCAAATGATTTAATAACCCCAACAACAGGTATCTGGCTGTAGAATTTTAGATTTTTTAAAATGTATATATAATGCCAGCATATAGATATTTAAGGGTTAAAGACTGGTGTTTGTGTTTTGCAATTGCTTTCAAACAGACGCATGAGTTTGCCACACCATTGCCAGATTTCATACCGGGAGAGCCTGGGCACAACTTTCTTAATTCTAATACTTACAAAATATGACTAATGTAAAAAGAAAGACCACTCTATACATAGCATAATGCCAAAGTTTGATGTTAAACGGATCAATAGTTAACGAAATATAGCTGTTTTAAAATACAAAAATTTCTAAAGAAATATATGGCTACCGGACACTATTAGAAGAATTGATTTCCTTAGAAATTTTTGTATTTTAAAACTGCTATATTTCGTTAATTATTGATCCGTTTAACATCAAACTTTGGGATTTTGCTTTTTATAATGTGGTCTTTCTTTTTCTATTAGTCATATTTCGTAAATATTAGAATTAAGGGACTTGTACCCAGGCTCTCCTTGTATGAAATCTGGCAATGGTAAATCCATATACATATTATTACCTTTGAAGATATTCCGATACCACAGTCATTTTAAAAACGGAAAATCCATGTCAGCGATATTCCCGAAACTAAGACTATAGATAAAAAAAAAGTGTAAAAAGTTTTCTTCAACAGGCAAATTTTAATGTTTGTTTACCAGGCATGGCAACATATACACCTACAAGACTATAGTTATTTCTAATAGGAAGTGAGTGCTGTGAGTACACTATTTTGTTATAGTGACAATATATACTGTTTTTTTTTTCAGCATTTAACTGTATATTTTGCGGACATGTACACTTACGGGTCACATGGATTTGAACCGCTGAGCGCATACATTGTGTGTACCGAAATACTAATGACATACTTGAATCGACTCTCGATATACGGTATGGACTTGAACCGCTGATCATATGTATCGCATGTTAATTCGTTGCTACTGGCATACGTACATTACACTGTCTTCCGAGTGGGAGGCTACTCGCAACGCTCGCAGCAAATATTTTCAACCTAGAATCGGCTAAAAAATAAGAATATCAATCTTTGGTACGAAAAACAATATTTCTATTAAAAAAGGAGTTTATAAATGGAGGTGTATGTGAGCAATTACAATTTACAGACGGTGAATGTTGTCAGACTCGGACTGCATTTGAAAACTCCATGTGGGGTCTTGTCGGGTTGGGTTGAAAATGATACATGTATTGCCGTCAGAATTAGATGAGGCAACGTCTTTTGTCAATACTTTTACAATAGATTATTTCCTTGTAAAACCTTCAAAAGAGCCAAATAACATTTGGATGTTTGCATGCACTGGGAACTGTAAGACCAAAAAGGAAAGAAATTATGATCTACAAAGTATTATATAATACGTTTCTGCATGTTTGAGATTCTAGTCAAAGAATAAGAGAAACAAAACATGCCAATGCGGATGCCTCCTATCCCGAACACAGTGTAATCTTTGGATGACACTAGCAAAGAACATGCGATACATACGGCCAGCGGTTCAAGTCCATACTGTAATGAGAGTCGATTCAAGGATGTCACTAGCATTTCGGTACACACGATACATGCGATCAGAGGTTGAATTCATGATGGCACGTTTAGAGTCCGTAATTTTATAAACTAATTGTGATTCTGAGCCGGTGATTTCACATTTTATTGCCGGCTAGTTGGGAGAAAATATATTCCATATTGGCGCAGTGGCGCAGCCACGGAGCCAATATGAGAAATACATTTTCTCCCAACTCCAGCAATATAATGTGAAATCACCGGCTCAGAATAGCAATTAATTTTGTATCGCAAATTTTTCAATTTTTTTCACGCGCGTTAATTCTGAGCCGGTGATTCCACATTATATCACATCTCTCTCCCTGACCAAAATGTTAACTGTATGGCGATACATACTGTTAACATTTTGGTCAGGGAGAAAAACGTGATATAATGTAGAATTACCGGCACAGAACTAACGCGCATGGAAAAATTGAAAAAATCGTGATACAAAACAAATTGCGATTCTGAGACGGTGATTCCTTATTATATTGCCGGCGTTGACAGAAAATATATTTGTTATGTTGGCGGCAATATCACGTGGAATCACCGGCTCAGAATCGCAATTAGTTTATAAAATGTCGAAAATAGAAAAATATTGTTACAATAACAAAATAATGTACTCGCAGGACTCACATTCTATTAGAAATAACTAGTTTTAAGCTAATTGTTTTAAAGCAAGTGCTGCATGAAAAAACGAGAACAGCAAGCCTGAAATACCCGAGCATTACTGTAGCTCGAATTTCAACTCAGTGGATTTCAAACTCGGATTCCAACTAGAATTCCAACTCCATTCCAAACTCGGAGATTTATGACTCGTTCCCTTGAAGCGGGACCATCAGGAGTCAAAGAATTCAAAGAGTTCGGTACAAACAGCCCAAAATGCTGATTTGGAAAACTACTAGCACGCCACTACTCCCAAGCGTATTTGATTGGTGCCCGAAAACCAAATCGGCAAATGATCGTGATCGTGGAATTTCCGAAGAAAAATATTTGATATCATTGGTTCCAATAATTCTATTTTTTACGAGCGACAAATGTGTCAGACTACTCTTACAACGAAAGAAAGACGACAGCTTTATTTAGAGAATGCAAGGCAGAACGTGGTATTTAAACTTAGTCTAAAATTCATTTCTCTCAATAGTAAAATATATTTCAATTTTCTTAGTTGGTTTAATAGCTTTATGATCATCGCTGCTATAACTTATTTATGATGCAGCTTTAACAATCCATACACGCTTTTTTTATAAGAACCTTAACCAGTAAATTTTGCCAAAGTTCACTGTTCTTAATTTCTTGGCTGCTTCAGCGTCAATTTGCTTTTATTTCTGTCTGCGGTTTGAAATGATAAGAAATCAAAACAAAAAGACAAGACATTGATTTTTGTCTGTATTTTAAGGAGATTTCTGTACATTGATCCAAGATTTTATTCTCACACACAGTCCTCGCTCATAGGTTGCAGAGGTCAATTTTTTTTTGCTCAACGATTTTATAAGATTTAGTAAAATTTCAACTAGAAACATTTTCACTTTTTTTCAGCCCGAGTCTGAGATTGTTCTTAAATTGTTCTTAATTTTCGGAGAATCTGAGCGTCATTGTTCTAATTTAAAAAATGCGTGTATTGAAATGTCTAGACGTTTTGGGTTCAAGCCACATTCAAGTTAAGTGCGTTTTCAACTTGATGCATTATTTATTGCTACGCTGAGTGTCGCAATGCGATCGAAGTCTTATGGTACTCACTAACTGACGATAACAAAATTCCAGGAGTTTTCCAGGCTAAATTTTTTCCCGAGACTCAACGGCAAATTCTCCCTCGATAAAAACAAGTAATTTCTGCCACAGTACCAGCAACTGAAACCGAGTTTACATGAAGTGCAACCATGAGTCAGATGCTTCTGCTGACTTTGGTTTGTTTATAAAACTGACGAGAATGTTTCCAGAAGATTCCCAAATTTCGAAAAGTACACGGAAACAATCTGTTTTTCAAAAAGTTTTCCAGGGCCCTGAACAGAATTTTGGAATTCCAAGAGTTTTCCAGGGATTCCAGGAGTTACCAGGGATTCCAAGAGTTTTCCAGGAATTCCAGGAGTTTTCCAGGTATTCCAGGAGTAGTGAGCACCATGAATTATTGAATTTTCAAAAGAGAAAAGTTACTAGTGTTGACGTGGTTTAAGTTAAAAAAACAAAAATTGAGATAACGATTTTCGATATAATAATTTTCAAAACTATCTTCACCAGATCTTAATGGAGCCGAAACAAACTGTAGAATTGTACACAATTTAGGCATACTGCTGATGAACAGTAACTGTTTTGCTATTTTTTTTCAGCAGCATTATAGTTATGTCTGTTCAGATATCTTTTTACAAAGGTGAACTGTTGGAATACTGATATTCTCCTTTAAGATTTCCATGAAATAACGTTTCCTTGGGGTGGTATAAATCTAGATATGTAACTGTCTAGTCTATATATAGTGTTCTCCGTCTGGTCATACGCATATCACTGATTCCGAGTAAGTTCTATAAGCATTTGCCACATGTAGAACCACCAAGCTTGCCACCACATTTACATAATTAAAAAGGCTTCTTTTCGATTATAAAGCTATCATCTGACTGGGAAGTCCATATTGATTTGTTACTTTGACTCCTAGTAGCTTTTATAACCATTTCCACATGTAGACTCATCAAACTAGCTTGCAAACTTTACATAGTTAAGAAGTCTTCTTTCCGACTGAGCTATCATCTGGCTGGGAAGTCCATATTGATTTGTTACTTTGACTCCTAGTAACTTCTATAATCATTTTCCAGATGTAGACTCATCAAACTAGCTTGTAAACTTTACATAGTTAAGAAGTCTTCTTTCCGACTAAGCTATCATCTGATTGGAAAGTCCATATCGATTTGTTACTTGTATTCTGAACCAAAGAAGAAAGAATGTCTCATCATAATAGTTATAACCGGTAGGGTATAGCATTTTCGTGATTAACTCACTCTTCAGGGGAATTTAATGAGGAGAATATACACGACCATCATACACTACAAAATTTACATACTTTGTACAATTATTCAGTTTTCAAGTGTTTATTCAATTGTTACGGATTAACACTTGTCTGAGCACTCAGTGTTCATCGGGCAAGTGACTATGAAAAGTTACTTGCCCGACCTCAAATTTTACTTGCCTCTGACGACCGGAAGGGGCTTTATTTTGTCGAGCCCTGCAAAGGAGTTGTATCTTTTGCTTGAGCTGTTTTAGAGCGAGCCAGAAGAAAGAATACGCCTTGAAATAAAGTGTTGATATTATTGTCTTTTTAAAGACAATAAAACATCAACACTTTATCTCAAGGCGTATTAAGTGTCCAGATATGTTTGCTAAGTTCAGTCGAGTTTCTGTGTTTAGGGTGGCGAAACGATAAAGCATGGTTTCTGTTTCTTGTCTTGAAGTCATTTTCTGTAAGTCCGATGTATGTTTCAGTAGTGTTGTTTTCCTAGTGCGTGACGATAGCTGGGTAGATGACTGATGATTGCAGGCTGCAGTTTCCGTTAAGAGGGCGTGTGTTCTTTTGTCGGCAGTTGCAAGTCTTGTTATCTTTTTGTTGTTTGCGGTGATGTCTGTGAGATGAGAAGAATTTAAAGTCTGCTTGTTGTGGTTGTCGATAATCTGCTTTATGTTATTCATGCAGCTGTAACCGATCTTGATTGTGTTGCGATTAAAGATTTTCCTGAGTTTGTGGATTTTAAGGATGGGTTTGGTGTTCTGTATTAAAGCAAGAACTGTGTGTCCAATCTTAGTGCTAACGTTTTTACTGAATTTTACTGAATTGTTTTTACTGAATCGTTTTTACTGGGTTGTACCGAGTATGTTGTTTCGCTGTCTGTTTGTCCGGCTTGCATTCGTACTAGGTTAATAGTGCAGGGTGTACTAATATATATCCGTTTTCGTTTAGTGCTTCTTGGTACGGTGGAGCGGCCTGGTCGAAGGATGCTTTGCTGGATAAAAGGGACAACAAACGTTTGTTGATGCCAGCTGGTATGCTCTGTGTGATGGTACGTGGATGGTTACTTTCGCAGTGTATGTACTGAAATATTGTGTTGGGCTTTGTGAAAGGCTGGTAGGAAGCTTTAGTCAGATTTAATGTGACGTCGAAAAAGTTAACGACGTGCTTGTTGGCTTCGATGGTGATGCATTATTCGCTGTGATTAAATATGCGGCAAATTTCCTTTCTGCTGTTCTCTGAGTGTCTTGGTGCAGCGTTAGTAATGGCTAGTCCATCGTCTCTGCATAGTTTTATGTTTATAATGAGGTCTTGCAACTGGGAAGGAAGTTTCCAAACTCACAAGTCTCAGCGCCATCATAGCTGCCCATAGTGACGTCAATTGTTGTGTCGCCTTTCTTTTGCCAAGATTGCTGTTTGTATGAGGATGGAGTTTTTAGATTATGGTATGTTTCGCTCTTCGTTGGAAATGTTGTCGTAGGTTGAAGCATAGCCGAGTGCTCTGTTTAGAAGGTCTTTGATGGAGGGTTTGAATTATACGATGTCGAAGTAGATAAAACTTTGTTGTTGTTGGTTCCTAATTTCTCTAAACCACTTGATCACGGAAGCTGCATTTTGCCATTGGTTAACTTTTTTGCTTTCCTGATTTTGCTTACAAAATTTATATTAAATTGTCAGTGCTGTCAAATGTCAAAATATTCACGTTCATTATGTGGCCTGCGAGTGCGTCTATTTGATTTTAATTCTTCTCATTAAAATCCCCTAAAGAGTTTAATCACGAAACTGGCTTGTGGGACGAAAATGTAGTCTTTTTGATTTTTTCCCAATATACATATATACATATAGCAAAAACTGGGTGACAACATAGGATTATACCGTGATGACGGCGTCGGAGTAACAGGAAAATCACCAAGGGAAACAGAGAAGATCAAAAAAGAAATAACGACAATATTCAAGAACAACGGGCTACGAATAACAATAGAAGCAAACAAGAAATCCGTCAACTTTCTAGACGTGACCCTGAACCTTGCAGAAAACAGCTACAGCCCCTATTCTAAACCAACAGCATACCATTATATGTAAATCAACAAAGCAATCACCCGCCATCCATACTGAGAAACATACCAGCAGCAATTAATCGCCGGCTTTCCACATTATCATCAAACAAGAAAGCATTTGACTCCGCAGCACCACCCTACCAAAAAGCAATAGAGGAAGGAGGATACAACTTCAAACTTGAATACAAACCACCAACTAATCAGCGGAGAAAGAACAGACCCCGCAATAACATCATATGGTTTAACCCGCCATTCAGCAGAAACATCGAAACCAACATCGGTAAGAAATTCTTGAAACTTGTCAACAAACGCTTCCTAAAGGCAGCCCACTCAGCAAAATATTTAATAAGAACACAGTTAAAATCAGCTACAGTTGTATGAACAACGTTAAGCAAATAATCAATGCAAACAACAAGAAACTGCTGCGAGAATTCAATGACAACATAGAAACACAGCCAAGCCAGCCAGCTGAGAGAAAATGCAGCTGTCGGAAAAAAAGCGAATGTCCACTAAATGGCAACTGCCTTCAAAAATCAGTCATCTACCAAGCAACGGTTATCCGCAAAGACAGCAACACTCAGGAAACGTACATCGGCCTAACGGACGGCGAATTCAAAACACGCTTCAGAAACCATACTGCCTCATTCAGAAATCAGAACTTGAAAAACTCTACTGAACTCAGCAAATTTATATGGACGCTCAAAGCTAACAATACTGACTTTAATATCTCATGGAAAATAATCTCGCGTACTAAATCTTATTCTAGTGAAACCAAGCGTTCCAACTTTTGCTTAAGAGAAAAATTCTTTATAATTTGTAAACCTTATCTCTGTTCACTGAACAAAAGAAATGAACTCATTTCCACGTGCCGCCACAGGAAAAAATCTCTGCTAAAGTTCAATTAACCCTCTCGGGACCAACTTTTATAACTACCCTTTGCTTAATATACTTATTCATAAATCAATAAAACAGCTCCATCCAGCCCCTGAAGAGTGAGGGTTTCAACCCTCACGAAACAGATCTG
>JAOBAY020089914.1:0-10188 GCA_025331085.2 Zoanthus sociatus
GTTTTATCCCCGTAAACGAGGGTGGCCGGATTTACCCCACTCTGCCAGCAATCTCTCCCCCTCCCCCTTCTGAACTTGACAGCTCGCTTTGTTGACTAAACCTATGAAATTTAATAGTGAGTCCTAATGTTTGCAAGCATAGATACTGGTTTTCGAGTACTGTGAACACATGTGCTTACACCTGACAGGCTAGCTGCCTCGACTAGCTCTTAGAAGTAGCCATTTTGGAGTAACAGTTTGCCTGGTTTAACCACTGAACGAGTTAGCTACCTTGAATAGATCTTATAAGCAGCTATTTCAGCCTTTTTGGGCCTCTTTTGCATGGCAAAGCTAACAAATATTGAGTTTTTGTACAAAATATAAAGAACAGTGAAAAGCTAATGTTTTAGTACATACAGAAGAACGTTGAAACTGTGTAGGGAAGTACTGTGAGATAAATCTTCTCAATGTTTCCGCAGTAATCGATACAAATTCAGACACTGTTCCCCCTGAACTTGACAGCTCACTTTGCAGACTTGCCTGAAACCAAAACAATCAAAACTTTAATGCCAATACAATGTAAATACTGCCTCAATAGCCAGGCTCTTCATTAGAAGACGGAAATATAAACGATGTCCATCTATCCTCACAGCTGGCTACAACAGTTCAGTAGCGACCTTAAGTTATGATATCTTTTTCAAAATGCCCTAGAAGCATTCACTTGGCCACCTAAATGAAACTTGTGTGTGGAGCTGGCACCGCAAGGAACTGTGGGATACACATTTTGTCTGGACGACAAAACAAACCTATTTTATGACTGGGCTTACCACAGATAGCCAAGTAAATAGAACAGCCTTCATTATGATTTATAATGCAATAAAACGTGGAAAGTGTCGCGAAAAGTATTGAGAGAAAAAACGAGGCATAATCTGTGAAGTAAAGTCAACACACTAGAATAGACGCAACCCTAGGCCATCATGATATATGAGATAGATAAGTAGTTTATTTTAAAAGAAATTATTTGCAGCTCATAAGCTGAATTACATAATTATAAATGTATATACAATTAATAATTACAAAAAATTTCAATAAGCTTATACTGTACATCATTGATTACAATTCCTAAAATACATTTGAATACTAAAATATTAGAATATTAAAATTGTCTATATAAACAGGGACAAGGAAAACACCATCACTGGCCATACTAGGAACTTATAATTATCCATACATGGACAGAATGAATGAATTCTTTGCTCGGTTGGTGCAGACGGATGGAACTTTATAGGTACTTCTTTAACCCTTTAACTCCCAAGATCCGATTAGTAATTCTTCTTTCTGGCTGCTATACATTCCCCTGCTATAAATTCTAAGGTAAAAGAATTTAGGTTTTATCAAAATAACATTTTCTGACTGATAAGTTCAACTATTCTCATAACCTGTCTGTTGGTAAGTGAACTGATATTATAAAAAGAAGTTACATATTAATCAGTTCTAGGAGTTAAAGGGTTAAGTTGTATTTATTTACATTCTTTGCTGGCAAAAGGTTTCTAAGTTTATGGCTTTCATTGTCCTGAGAGATGGTTATGGCGGTCTTCCATACCCATAAGAAATACTTTTTCGACACAAGTAACATAGTCACAATCAGGTAAAATGATTGAAACAATTTTCAATTTTCTGCTTTCTTCTCTGAATTCAATGACTCTGTAAAACAATTTTAAGGTGTAAAGTGTTTCGGACAAATCTTTTTGTTCAACCAAAACACAATAATTCCCATATTTTTAGCAGAAACTGGAGACAGGCGCCCGTTCCACGGATCACTAGATTTTTAAAGGATTTGGAATTTAGTTTTGCATCTTTTCTAACCCTTTAACTCCCAAAGTGATTAGTATGTAACTTCTCCCTATGATATCAATTCACCGTTTAGTAGACACTGGTGATAAGAATAGATAAACTCATCAGTTAGAGAGAGTTATTTTGATTAAACCAAAAATTCTCTTAACTTGTGTAAGGGAATGTATTGCAGCCAGAAAGGAAAATTGCTAGTTAGATCTTGGAAGTTAATGGGTTAATTGGATCTACAGTTTCCTATTTTTTGGGATTCGGTAGTACTAAGGTCCAAAACATTTCAGACGTACTTTATTACACACATTGGAACCATAAATATAGTGATAAACTTCGTGTGCGATTGTTTTGCTTTCTTTCACTATTTCTTAATCTTTGTTCCAAACGTTTTCATTTTATGACCCCCCTTCCCACCTTGTGACGCCTTTGTGCATAAAATTCAATAGTAGTTAAAGGGTTTAAAAAAATATATATTGAGGTGCATCAGCAAGTAAATGAAAAAGGTGGATTAATCAATTTTAGGTTGAAAAGTGTGATAATCCCTGAAGGGAAAGCACAAAAGGGGATGCGTCTCTTTCTCAGAGCAAATTACGGCGATGATCAAGCTTTTCCACCTACATACGATCTTTAAAACGTTCTCTTTTAAAATATAATTTCTAAACTGATACTGGTTTCATCAAGAAATAATTTGAGTTGTGAAAGGTGAATTAATCAGCATGACACAAATGTGGGACAAAGAAAAAATGTGAGTCCCCGATAGGATTCGAACCCATGACTTCCCGAACACCTGGCTGCCACTCTATCCACTGAGCTACGAGAACAAAATCATTAAACTAACTTTATATGTGACATACATTCTGCATACTGCTAGGATCAACACTGTCGAGGTCATCGTGGGTAGTGACAAGTGAAATAAAGATGCTAAGTTTTGAACTTGGTAATAAAATTTATGTAAAAGGTGAATTAATCAACATGACATGAGCGTGGGACAGAGAAAAACTTTGAGTCCCCAAAAGGATTTGAAGCCATGACCTCCCGAACAGCGGGTGGGTGCTCTATATATATACATGTCTGTACTGAGCTACGAGAACAAGAACATTCAACTGAGTTCATATGTGACATAAGTCCTGTATACTGCTAAGATCGGTGGTTGTCCTTCGGATCCGAAGATGACTATTTGTTACAGCAACTCATCTATGTACTCAGAGATGGCTCCACAACCCCAGGCTTGAGGCACATAGTCTAGAGTAGTGGGGGCACTGAAAGTCCATTGTTGTGATCACTGCTGACGACACCATATGGCGTTGATTTCTGGCAGCAGTGAGTTTCTGGAATCGAGCATCCTCAAACTGCTAGGATCAACACTGACGAAATCACTGTCAGTACTAATAAGGGAAATACGGCCGATGAATAATCTGGGATACAATTTTAGAAAAGCAAAGTATATTACCTCTCCTGTTGTCTGGAGGCCAATAACAACAGAGAACCCGTTACTTAGAGCCTGTTTTGCTTCTTCTACAATCTTAGGAACCTTCATGCTCATACTGTTAAAAATAAGACAAAAATATCAAAGACCGAATGGACAGACGGTGTGGAATGAATTCGTGCAAGCTTGTATGAAGTTCTAGCAAGAGTTAGCATGTACGTTATTTTCAGCAGCATTTTAGTAAGTTATGTCTGTTCATAATGTCTATATGCACATTTCTGTCAGTTATCAACGAAAAAATTGAAGATTTGCAAATAATACATCACTAAAAAATAGTTGTACATGTAATTCTTCCCCTAAACTTTTCATTGCCGGCTACTTTTTCCTGATGCGAGGTATAAAAGTCCAACAATTTGGCGATTTTGTAAGATTGAGCTTTAATTAAAAGTAAGAGTACTTTGTTTTGGAATTGCATTTGATTTGCTTAACATAATCCCTTAAAATCTTCATGAAATGATGAATGTTACATCCAGTTTATCTCTGTTCACAGCTACCTACTTTTTTGGAGTAACCGTCTAGTTCAAAACATTCTGAAAGCCCTGCTGTCATATGTATCACATGTTCGTTGCTATTGACATACAAAGATTACATTGTGTCCTGAATAGGAGGCTACTCGCTTCGCTCATCGCAAAAAACTTTGATTTTTTAAAAGATAATTAAATCACAATACAATATAAATTTAAGCACACACACCAGAGTTGTTTGAAGAATCTTTGATGGCAAGACCAAAACAAAGACCAGATGCGAGGAGTAGCAGTATTTGTTCTTTTCAAGGCTGTATTCAAGGACTTCCTTAGCTCATCCCTGAGTAAAAGAAGCATAAATAAAAATCATTTTACATTTTCACATTTTGTCATTACTGTCTTTGTACTAGCAGCACATATTTGGCAGCACTAACTCTACCATCCGAGCTGGTTTCATTTCTATCTATTATATTAAGGGCCAGTTTTCGTGGATTTAAATTACAAAACATGAAAATGGTTGTTTTTCTAACAAACAAAATAAAGGTCAAATTTGAAGGAAGAAATGACACAAAAAATAACTAATGTACACATGTTGATGTTTCTATTTTCTCTTAATGTTAGCTAATTTTAAAAATATTTTCAACTTACCAGACATGGACGGCTGTGTTGTACACCCTGATTTGTTGTGATGTAAGTGGTGCTTCTACAGTGACGAACTGCATAATAATATTAACAACACTGTTAACATATGCGTTTGAAATCATTTTAACCTCAAACAGAAAACTAACTGAGACTGCAAATGAGTGCAATTTCTTGAGATTTTGAAAGCATAGCTTATCTTTTAGCAGTTGTACCACAGTTAACACTGACCTCAGCCTGTCTGAAACTTAGACCTCTTGACACATACATTCCACATGCTTTCATCTCCATAGCTAACATTTCAGAGGCGCCTGTTAAAAATACATTAAAAGAAAGCTAGTAAGGTGACGATTGAATGTCTATATTATTTTAAAAGTGTTAAAACGTTTATATCTTTTTATGGACAAAATGATATGTTTGACATGTGAATCTCAATCTATCCTTTTTTTGAGCAAGATAAAAAAGACATCAGCCATGAGGCTGGTTTACTTATTTAATATATAGAACATGGCAATGAACGAAAGAGTATCAACTCAAACTGGATGCCAAAAGATTCCCCATAAAACTTGAGGAAAAGTCGGAAGATTTCAGCTCCTAAGAGTAAACTATTTAAAACATACAAAAGAAAAACCAACTATTATCTTACCAAGTCCTCTCTTGGTTGCTAATGTATGTAGCATGTAACATGTAGCAAAATGTATAAATATAAACCCAAGGATCATTTTACCAAGTCCTCTCTTGGTTATGCCAACGTGTGTAACATGTTGTATCATGTAGCAAAATGTAGAAATATAAACCTAACGAGCATCTTACCAAGTTCTCTCTTAGTTATGCCAACGTGTGTATCATGTTGTAACATGTAGCAAAATGTATAAATATAAACCTAACGAGCATCTTACCAAGTCCTCTCTTAGTTATGCCAACGTGTGCAGCATGTTATAACATATAACAAAATGTAGAAATATAAACCTAACGAGCATCTTACCAAGTTCTCTCTTAGTTATGCCAACGTGTGCAGCATGTTATAACATATAACAAAATGTATAAATATAAACCTAACGAGCATCTTACCAAGTCCTCTCTTGGTTATTCCATCCAGGAAAGAATCAAATGTCTTGAAAGCTGTCCCTTCACCCCAGAGACCCAATCGTTCCATAAATGCCTTAAAAAGATTCAAAAATGTTTAAAAAGACTTTAAAAGACAGATCCTGCTTTTCGGAAAAACAAAATCCTTACAAACTAGTATAAATGCTGTGTAAAGTTTAGCAAGGGGTCTTCGGATTGAAATATCCTTCTAAATCACAAAACCCAAGCTCAAATTTTGAAAGAAATTAATTCACGTTTGATAAAATTCAGAAACCTTTTTTAAAAACTTTCAATAAAAATGCCAAACCGAGTTATTATTTTTTCCAGGGAGGATTAACGTTAGAGTAGCTAAACGGGTAGTTTGTAAGCCCTTTTAAAGCAATCCTTCTGCCAGTGTTTCCATCATAATGGATGCTAAATCTACATGCATTACGGGAAAGTCAAACAGATGTCGTAATGGGGAAAAGAAATACACCTCGCTAACCGAAAAAACTGACACCTTGACTGACTTTTTTAATAGACCATTACACAGTTCCTGAAAGGAAACCAAGCTCCTACATGAAACCGAGACTAACATTGTCCTCGCACAGTTAGAGAAATGGAAATAATAGAGATGCTAATATGTTTCTTTCTTATAATAATTATTTCCACTTCTCTAACTGTACCAGGTCAACTTTCCCCACGGTTTCATGTAGAGGCTTGGTTACCTTTCAGGAGCTGTGAAATGGTCTATTGGAGTCCCCACAAGGCAGAGTTGTCTCACTTTTAGCTCGTGGAGCGAGGTATTGTAGTACGTAGTTAAGGAAATCACTAGATAACGCCTAAACAATAGAATTATTTCAACCAATGATATCAACTATTTTCTTCAGAAATTCCACGATCAAGATTATTTGCTGATTGCTTTTCAGCAGAACATTCACCAACCATAGACCTTATTCATAAATGGCGGCGATTTAGATATTCTCTTGTGTTCATTCAAATTAGCCCTACTAGCCTCGTTTCGAGTAACACATTCTTTTGAAAGTTTAACTCAAAAACGAGGCTAGTAGGGCTAATTTGAATGAAAACAGAAGAATAATAAAGCCGCCGCCATTTATGAATAAGGTCTATAAACCGCTAGTCCCGTGTTATAGAAGTAACTGGTTTCAAATTTGCAAACTAAAACTTTAGCTCCACGAGTACACCAAGGGTGCCTTTGATAAGCATTACTCCAGAACGGTGTAAGTAGCAATAATAGGCTAGTCTCTATGTTGTAGGCTACGGTCTAATTGTTAAATAACATGTTTCAGCTATCTGACAATAGCAGCATATGCTACCATAATATGTAAATAAAGATGCAGAGTGACATGATTGCTCTAAAAACTGCTTTTCAACTAGTTAAACAAAGTGAAATCAATTAAGGTAAGGAATATTTGTTGAAAATCAATATGTTGTAACAGCAACACCTGTTTTTCGCTACTAAAGAATTTTTGAAAATAGACACATAGTGCACACTTTCTATGGTATTTCCAAATCTGTCATACTACAAGACTTTTGATGCAGCAGGGATTCTAATCTTTGCTGAAGATCGAGAGGAAGATGTAAGAAGTTTACCAGAAACTAACACCGTCAAACCCACTCCAATAATCTTGTCAAGAGCTACTTTATCTCGACAAGGCACTACAAGACTTTAGATTTAGCAAGGATTCTAATATCTGCTGAAAGTCCGCAGTAATTAGCTCAATGTGGTTGCCCTGCCAGTTATTTGTTTTTTTCATTTGTTCTGTTACTGTTTCTTGTATTTTTTTATTATGAAATGTGTATAGTATTTCTTTTTATCCTGTTTGTAAGGCAATACTAATAAAATAGAATAAAGAAAATAAAGACGTTTATCAGATCGATAACAACGTAAAATCCACTCCATAATCTTGTAAAGAGTCACTTTATCTCAAAAAGCCACTACAAGTCTTTAGATGCAGTGGGGATTCTAATCTTTGTTGAAAGTCGAGAGGAAGCAGGTAAGAAGTTTACCAGAAAACTAACAACGTCAACTCCACTGCATAATTTTGTAAAGAGCCACTTTATCTCGACAAGTAGTGTTAAAGTAATCATTTCCCTGAGACTAACAGCATTTTACTAACCATGTTCTTCACATCTGTTACCCCAGTAGCACTGCAGTATAAAACTCTTGCTTTCGGTAACATTCTGGTGGGTTTAAATACTTTAGTTAGAATATACTAATAACAATAATAAGGCATATATATGAATTCATAGCATGGAATACACTCCGTCTTATTCATAGTTCTGGTTTTCCATTGAGCACTCTCATAGCAGATGAAGTCAACATTGTATCTACTTGTAGCCCTTGATGAAATTAACCAACCACAGGGATTACTACTACCCTGCATTTTTAGACAAGCAATGGGTTCTTGATAGAAAGTCAAGAGATTAGGCCTGAAGCTGCGAAGATCTAACAATTTGCAGATGTTAGATCAAATACAGCACCTTCTCCATTATTTGAAGCCTCTAACTGTTGGTCCGGCCGGGAATCAAACCCAAGCATTAACTAGGCTAACCAGGCGATGGTTACTAGTAACAAGTACTTGTTATTTAAAAAGTAATCATAAAGTAAAAAGCACATGGCTCATGGAGCAGAGAGTGTGTCTGATGTGTCACTAAGAAGGTATAACTCCACCAGGATTGGATATTATTACACCACAGGTAGCCCCAATAGATGTAGGTACTCTTTAACCAGCTGAACCCAACTGAACAATCAGGTAACATGATCAGCGGTAATGCATGCAAGACCATCTAAATGAAGGAATTGTTATTTATGTAACTGGTCAACTTACTCTTTGTATGCCAACCACTAAAACATATGATTCCTCTATAATTATTTCCAAATCAGTCCAAGTTTATTTATGATACTCTGTCAAACTAATGAACAAGTCAATGAAATCCCTAGTTCCCATGGGGATTTGACAATCACCTACCCCATTAGGCTACTTTTGTTGTCAAAGCAGATCAAAAAGTCGACAACAGGCTTGATACTATCTGCTTTTAGTGATTTCCGTTTGGCAGGGTTACTAACTGGCAATCAGAAATGCTCCACTTCATGTAACCATAAAAGGCATAGCAACAAGCGTGTACTGCGATTTTTTAACTTTTGAACACTGTGTAATACATTATACTTGTAAAAAACTTTCCACTCCAATCAAGTCCTGGTCACAGTAAATCTAGTCAATGTCAAAATAAAATGTGCTTTGATATTGCTAGATGATTTATTGTGCGTGGTCATTGTAATTGATTAACTAGCTATAGTGTAGTTTTTGAAGTGAAACTGTAGTTTAAAACATAATTTGAAAAGAAACAATATAGATATTTGCCACAACATCAGAAAATAATTAGAGAAACACTGAGTTTCGTTTTAGCATGGTGCTCACTGACTGATGATAAGAAAATTCCAGGCGTTTTCCAGGAGTTCTCCAGGGTAAAGAAAATATTTTTCCAGAACCCAACCCCAGTTTCTTTCTCCATCTCGGCATGCAAAAATGCAACAATATCAAGTAATTCCTGCCACAGTAACAGCAACTGAAATCGAGTCTACATGAAATACAAAAAAATAGAAGCAGGAGTCAAATGCTTCTGCAGGTTTTGGTTTGTTTTGAAAACTGATGAAAATGTTTCCTTAAAATTCCAGGAGTTTTCCAGGAGTTTAGGGAAATTATAAATCTGTTTTTCCAGGAGTTTTCCAGGGTCCTAAAAGAAAATTTTAAAATTCCAGGAGTTTTCCGGGAGTTTTAATAAGTGAGCACCATGAGGATTGTCAAACACTCCAAAAGAAGTAATTGCTCCTTAAATTTTCGTTTAGCCTAGAGTTAAAGTTAATCTCCTTTTGAACAACTCAACCAGAGAGTGAATGGTCGATCAGAACAACATGAATATATGAAAATTACAGTATCACAGTATCAGCTATTCTCTCTATGCATAGACTTTGAATATTAAAAAATGTACAATTTTTGACATTTTATTATCCTGGCTGTTGAAAGATTGCAAAGGTATGGTCAAACATGTAGATCACAATTACTTGCAGCTCCGTCATACTGTAAAACATTCTTCAGCATATTATTCTGACTTGCTATGACATTTAAAGTCTTAAATCAAAACAACGAAAACTACTAATTTTATTAGCATTTTTCATTTTGGCTCATGCTTTTGTATTTTAAAATCAATAGTTTTAAGAATCTGAAACAAAAGTTTTGGATTTCTGGGCCTAGATCTTAAACCATGCATCGTGAAGAAGAGATGATGAAATGGATTATGTAAAGATTGAAAATTTTACGTAATCAAAACGATCTAACAATTTGAAATAAACAGAATTATGAACTAGAACGGATTATTTAGCTCTAAAGGAACCTCATTTCCTTTTTGCTAAAAAAAACTAGCGAAATAAGAGCCTTGTCACTTACCTTTTAAAAAGCAAAAACAAGGTAAAATTAAAAAGAGCTTGGCTTTCACCGATTAAGTCGTCATGTTTACAACTTCATTAGTGCCAGGGCCTTGGAACTATCAAGAAATGAGAATGGACTCGGCACGAGAGTCAACAGGATCAAAGGGTACACAGGTAGCCCAAGCTATATTTGAGACACTAGCATACCGTAAAATTCCGAAAATAAGCCCCTCCATGTATAAGCCCCTCAAACTTGAAAC